>JAJGOT010000171.1:472500-692500 GCA_022457155.1 Cladopsammia gracilis | reverse complement strand
GATAAGTTTAGATAACTTTATATAATGTATAAATATATGGACATTGATCATTATAAGAAAATCGCTATTCCTAAAATCGAGTCTGGAAAAATGACAAAAATTGTTCGTGATGTCATCAAAGAAACACAAATTTCTAAACAAGATGTTTTCGAGAAAAAGAAGGAAGAATTTGAACCGATTACTGAGCAATTAGAAAAAGAAATTGATGAAATCAGTGATTTGAGAGAGGAATATCAGAAAAAACAAATCATACCATATTCTGAACAAGTAAAACAATTAGCATTACAAGGACCTGAGGGTGAACAACCGCCAAAAATTGTATCAGATATGAACAAAGGTTTTACAGAAGATGAACTGGGTATAATTCAAAAACATCAATTACCTTTACCATCTACTGTGTTTTTGGAGACTATAAAAGATGCTAGCACGGTTAATAAAATATTATCTAAATCTGGTGGACTGAATAAAGAATTAGGATTGAAAAAAGGGCATTTATCTACAACAAAAACAGCAAAGAAGAAAAATAAAGATAAGATAGCTGAATATACTGAGGAGATTGATGCCATACAAAAATACAGAAAACGAATAGGTGTAATTGAAGAAGGTACAAAAACACTAAAAATAGGAAAAGATAGCCAAACAACAAATCCATTTTTATATAATACATTCAGTGTCTCAACTAATCCAAGAAATCTTTTAAATTGTCATTTAGAAGTTGGTAATGGAAATGAATATCCTGAAATTCAATATACACCATCAACAGATATAACAAGAGTATATAGAGATGTTTTGAAATATGTTCATGCAAACAATGATTTTCAGGGCTGAACATTGCTTAACAGAAGTAATTTCAGCACTATATTTCCATTCCTGTATTTTGACTTGACTAAACAAAAAATGGATATCAAAGATGGAACCACAAAGCTTACTTTCAAAAATGGTTTTTGTGAGTTCGAAAGTTGTCCCTGTTCATGAGCGAAATTTAAAGCATTCCTCAACAAGATACCAAAAGCTGAGATAAAACTCCACAGTCAGTCCATTGTTCCCCGGTGTTTTGTTTTTCTCAAAGGAATTCAAGGCTTCAAAATATTCATTACTTGTAATTTGTTTCTCTAAGAATTCCTGCTGTTCATCTGTTAACCTTTTATTAGTATTTATACTACTACGGAATTCATCTGTCGACACGCCGCTCTGGTCACAAGAGTCTTTGCCGTAAAGATTTGCATAAAAAGTATGAATCTCTGTCATTATTAAAGGTTTATTTTTTGGCACTGGTGTAAACCAATTGTCCCCTATATTCTTTTAATTTTAGATCTATCCGAAGCGGCCAAAACTTGAAGGCCATGCATACATCGTACCAGAATGAGAATTTGAAGGGGATTTTCAGCCGGTGTTGGCAGCATCTCAAAAACGGTCGCCAAACGAGGTCCAGTGGGTGTCTGCTCCGTGAGAATGCCCTACACATCTAGCAGCAGGAATGGTGGATTCCCTCATTGGAAAGATATGGGCCATCTTCAGACGAGGGACGAACAGGGGACTGGAACAAAGGATTAAGATTGGGTAACCCGGCGGCGTCTCTTCTAGTAAAACGATATCTCAAGCGGATAAAAGAAGAACAAGCTATATCAGGAATTGTGCCGAAACAGGCTACCCCCATGTTGGTGGATAAGTTAGCACAATTAGCAATCATATTGATAGGAAATTAGAATCTCCAGACCAAGACCAGATTTCCCTGTATGTCCTGACAAGAGACCAAGCATACTTTAAGACACTCATGTTTTCAGGTGATAGACCTGGTGACTTGGCCCAAGTAAAAACCAGGGAAATGCTTTGCTTTCCAAACGATGATGGTTTGTTATTCAATCATAAGTTCGGGAAGACCTTAAGAGGGGGTAAATCTAATCTATTCAGTGTGAAGCACTGCCAGAATTCAAGTGTCTGTGCGGTAAAGGGCATTGAAAGTTGCATGCCATGTGTCAATAACTGCAGATTGCAGTGAGAGGATGTTTCATTCCCCAGCTAGCTGTCATTCTGCTTCAACTGATGTTCGTGAGATTGATGCTGACCATAAAGAGGGAGTGGAAGAAGATTCTTCATCTACCCTGCAAACTTGGAATGAGAAAAGACAAGAATTGCGAAGAGAAGCGTCAGATTTATATGGTTCGAAACTTAGAGTTTCCATGAAAAAGTGTTCTGCTGAAAAATGTTTGGTACGTTTGGTTCGCTTCTGGAGTCAACACAGATGCGATATAGCAAAAAACGATCTAAGCTAGCCGCTTTTATAGCAATTTAGGAGACACTATTGCTTCCATCACAAAAAGGTTTCATAACTTTTAATGATGCCTATGAATTGTATTCTGGATATCATGAGGGTTACCCGGACAAGGAACATTTTCGTGATGAGTTGTTAAGCGATCAGTATGGTTTGCCTGTTCTAATTTTCACCAATTGTTCTGATAATACAAGATTTGTTCTTTTAAATAGCGGTGAGTTAGATGTTGCAGCATTTCTACAACATACAGAAAACGAAACATCTAGTGAGGACGAAGAATCATCGCAGCGCTTTCAGTTGTCTGCAGAGTCTGTCCATAATATTTTCAAATCTATGGACTCTGAATATGATAGATTGTGCGCTAGAGCACTTCTTGGAGCAGACAGGTCGCATGCTAAACTATAGGATTTAGGGTTGAAGCCCGACACTGCAGTGAAAGCAGTTCAAAGAGTAAACAGTGTTTTAGAAGAACACAACAACGCTCAGCTAGCTGCAGCAGATTTACTCAATCTGAGATTGCGTGAGCGTAATGACAAACTGTCATCTCAATTGGATGATGTTAAAAAACTTGAGGAAGCTAAAAAAGAAAGTTTGCCTCAGAAAAGATTGGAAGAGCTCGAAGAAAAACGGATTATCGTAGAGGAGCGTTTGAAGCAGGTAGAATTAATTCAAAATGGAACAGATAAGTATGGCAGGAACCAGTTTAAACAAGGAGTCAAAAGAATAGCGGATAATTTACTAGAAGAAAACAGAGTAAAGCGAAGGAAACTTGGTCAGGGTGCCAATCGGAAGGTTGATAGTGATGACGAGGAGTTCTTGGTGAAATGCATAGAGGACAAGGCAACAGCACATGGAAGGCGCCATGACAGTGTCTTGTATTTAAATCACAGAATCAAAGCCAAGGATTTTCGAGCAACTGTCAACTACAATAGATCTTTGCGTGGAAAGTGTCCTATTCGTAGCAATAGCACTATTTATAATAGGGCAAGACCAAAAAATCGAAGAAGCTTCCAGTCAAAACGTCATATTGGAAAGGGATTATTTTGTTCAAAAAAGCCTCCAAAAACCGAAGAAAAATCAAACCTGTGCAGTCATCACCAAAGAAGTCATGTGAAAAATGAGAAATATTCAATGTTTGGCAGCCAAAATAAAGACTCGTGGAAGTACAACCTAATAATTAGCAAGGACGACACATTGAGCCACAGATGATTCTAGCCAGAATGAAGCTGAAAGAAGCAACGCATGCATAGGAGAGGCACTTGTTGATGGTGGCAGCTTGAGGTAGGAATATTATAACGAGTATCATGGCCTGAGTGATGAAGTCAAGACCATGTCAGCAGAAGACCTTCAAAAGGCAGATGATGATAGGATGACGATGAATGCATGGGGAGTGAGTGAGGAAGTTAGACTGAGAATCGATGGCGAGAGGGCACCAAAGGGCTTCCTTACTGCCATCGTATCAGAGAAACCTGGGGAAGAGTTTTTCTATAACAAGGAATATTTGGCAAAGTTCAACAGCACAGCCGTCTCAAAACGAGATCAAGTACCTGGACAGGCCTATTTTGAAAAAGTCGAGACATTTTTTGCGTCACACTATGAGAAGGGGGAATTGTACATGGAGTTCCTCAAGAACGACTGCTCCAGAATTACAAAAGAGACGTGTGATTGGTGTGAAGAGCATGAGTGGGTTGGCATTAAACCTAGCAAGAGAACACCTCGTCCCTATCCAGATGCCTCACAGCTACCTGATCATCATCTCCCGACTGAGAAGACACCAATGTATGACAATAATGAAGAATTCAGAGCACCTGATGACTACCAGCCTAGAGCCCAGTTAAAGAAGCTTTATGCAGAGGGCGAAATAAGCAGTAACGATAAAGACAAAATTGAAAATTTCTCAAAAAAGTACATAGTAAGTGAAAGTTTGGTCAATGAATATATTGGACATTTGAAAAACATCGAACTAAGAAAAGTACGTTCTAAAGAGAAACGCCAAGCAAAGATAGTTCAAATGGCTAAATGTTATGAAGACTATGATTGGGAAGGCCTGTACCATTCTGGACAGCTAAAGTCACTTAAAGTAGCTGAGCTTGACAAGGACATTAAACATCATAGCCTTGTGGAGAAAAAGATGTATAAAGCTGAGAAATGCCTTTTTGTTGAGGCTCATATAGGTAAGCTTATATGCGAGAAGATAATTCACAATGCTGGTAATTGTGTTGTCCCGCCGGAAAATGAAGATGACTCAGAACAATTAGAAAATGACAGTAATTGTGATGACAGCGAAACAGACTTGAGTGAAGACGAAGTTCTTTATGCATTTGGGGATGATGAATCTGTAGACTCTGGAGATGAATGCGTTGATTCTGAAGGCGAATCTGAGTCAGACGAATTACATGTTTCTCTAACATTCAATCGTTTTGGCAGAAGAGTCGGCCATTGGAAGACACGCTTTGCAAGTTGAAAGAACAGAGAAAAAGGTATTTAACAAGTTTACAGACCAAACCCAGAATAAGCTGTAGTTTCATTTATTTTTTATTTCTTTATCTACGGGTGGGGTCAGCACAAATTACACAACATCAGCAATGGGGGGCACTGAAATTTAATGATCAGCAGAAGGGGGGCTGAGTAATTTTTCACATACTTCTTCTGTGATTCCTCTGGCCCCCTCCCCCTCCTAAAAAATGAATGCTCCCTAATGATAATTTTATTACAGATTCCAACAATTAAGAGACTCTACTGTAAAAATACTAATCTAATCTAATCTAAATATATATATTTATATATACATGCAGTAAATTAAAAAATATAACAACAACAACAACAACAACAAAGATTAATCAATGTAACTTATCGTGAAATATTAAAATATTAAAATATACAAAATTATTATATGACACTCAAGACTGATATTTAGCAATCAACTGTTTCTTAGCGCTACAGCAAAAAAGCATTATGATCTAAAATGTTTCTTGTTGCTCTCGGAAGTCTGTTGAACAGCGTTGCCGCCGAGTGCTGAAAAGTTCCTGATTCGCTAGGAGTAAAGAATACGGGTGCTGTTGATGATCTTAAATTATAAGCAGTTACATCATGAAGAGTCAGTTTCAGATACTCAGGAAAGCTATTGTTGTCGTATAATGATTTATGAGCGAGTTTGAGAATATTGAGTCCAACATTTTCTTTAACTGGTAACCAGTTTAACTTAATAATATCCTCGATACCAGCAAATTTTCTTGTGACAAAGCCGGCACATACATTCTGTAGACGTTGGAGACGCTTTTCTAGATAAACAGGCAAGGGATGAAATACTGTGCAAGCATAATTCAGCTTTGAGAGAACTATCCGCGAGATGTTTCCTAGCGTGGAAGGACGCTAAATTTTTGAGCCTACGCAGAACGAAAAGAGTTCCATACGACAAGCTTAATAGAGATTTTACATGAAAGTGTCATTTCTGCCTCATCCAGTTTAATAATATCAAATTAAACAATTTAGCTCAAATCGAAATTTCTGTGATTTCTCATTTATACACAGATGTCAACTTGGCCAAAATCAATAGAAATATGACTAGCGATGAACAGACATGTCAAATTGTAAACAACACGCAAACCAAGAGAACAAGAGCCAATCATCAATATCCATCTAACCAGCAAAAGAGGCGGTACAATCAAGAATGGGAGACCACATACTCATGGTTACGATACTCTCCTTCAGAGGATGGTGCGTACTGTGCTACCTGTTTCATGTTTAGCCCTACTAGTTCTAGTATACTAATTTCAACACCATTTCCCAATTGGAAAAATGCAATAGGAACAAAAAAAGGAATTCTAACGAACCATCGCCTTTCAAAAAGCCATCAGAGTGCACTGCAAGCTGAAGAATTTAAAGCAGTGAGTAGTAGAGAAAAAGTGTCTGTTCTAGAATCTCTTAATCAGTCCTATTCAACTGACAAAGAAAAACAGGGCTGCTCTTCTTGCAATAATAGACGTCGTAATTTGTTTAGCTAAACACAGCATAGCTTTCCAGGGAAGCTGGGACAAATCTAATCTTAAAGAAACTGGTAATTTTGAGTTTTTTATTGATTGGATTGCCAAGTATGATGAATCCTTGGAAGAGCATTTGAAGATGGCAGCCAAAACAAATACAAAATGAACTAATAGATTGCCTTGGACAGCATTCGCACCACTATAGTGTCGGAAATAGCAAAGTCAAAATTTGTGATGGCTGATGAGTCGCAAGACGTTTTGACGATCAAACAGCTGTCAGTTTGCATCCGATATTTGAGTAAGCCGTCTGCCAGGGAAATGCAGGTTCAGGAGACATTTCTTGGATTCACGGAGCTTCCCAGGACAGATGCAGCCACAATCACAGCCTCACTGCTGGAACATCTCCTTAAGTGAGGCATAGATCTGAACAGATTACATGGGATGGGTTTTGATGGGGTTGCAACAATGAGTGGATCAGCGACAGGGGTGCAGGCGTGAATTACGCAGCAATATCCAAAGGCAAAGTACTTCACTCACTGCTCAAGTCATTGCCTCAATCTCGTCAGTGAGTGACTGTACTAAAGTGCAAGAAATTAGTAATTTCATGGCGACATTCAAGGAGCTAACATTGTTCTTTTCCTACTCGGCTAAGAGGTAGGACATCCTGAAGGCCTGCATGCATTTAAACACAGACGACCTTTTAGCAGACTGTTTACACCGCCAGAACCAGCCTACGCTCAGTGGCACACGCTGGCTATCAAGGGTAGATTCCATCAGTAGTCTACTTGTAAACTACCAGAAAGTATATGACGCTGTTGCTCAAGTACAAGCTGAATCCCGAGGCAATTCAGCACACAATGCTTCCGCCTTTATACACAGCATGGAGCAATTCACCTTCATAGTCGCAGCCGTTCTGATGCAGTACATACTTGGATTCAATCGACCTTCCAAGTGTGACCTTCTAAAAGCACACAATGATGCCAGATGCCTGATCAAGGTCATGGAGAGCATAAGGAGTGAGGAAAAATTTGAGATGCTGTATGAGAGGGCAGTCAAAGTTGCCGAGGTCATTGAGTTTCAACCAAGACAAGACAAGATGATTTATTCAACTCAGCTCAGTTTTACATGACATATAGGTCAAATTTACATAGGCAACTAAACACAAGTACAGCTAAGGAATAAAAGAAAAATGTAACAAAAAATAGAGAGTGAGTTGGGATCATCCAAATAGCAAAGGCTAATCTAGTGGATGACCCCTACAATAGAATACAGTTACAGACAATTAATAGAATTTTTTTTTATAAAAAGTATTTCTTCATGCGCTAAGGTAGATAATTAAATAGAATAACAATTAAACATGGAGTTCTTCAGGGTTTTACGAAATATTCTTAAAGAATTTGAATTGGTTATATTTGTAGGCAAGGAATTCCAAAGGCGAGGACCAGTGAATTTTAGGGAACGTAAGCCATATTGGGTGGTATTAACTGAGGTTACATAAAGATTTCTATTGCATGATTGCCTCGTTGAATAGGAATGAACAGAGGATGTAAATTTGAAATATTCATTGAAACAGGGGGATAACAATCTATGTGACCACTGATAAACAAAAGAGAGAATCTGTAATTCAATAACATCATTGAGTTTAAGTAGATTGAGAGATTTGAACAAAGGCTCAGAATGGGATTTTGGTTCTGAGAAAGATATTATTCTGATTGCTTTTTTTTTGGATAATAAATAATTGTGTTAGAAATGAGGGAAAGGTTAGACTCCAAACATGGACGCCATAAGTGAGGAAAGGATAAATAAGAGAGTAATAAAGCATGACAAGAATATGTTTGTTGACAAAATGTCTCACTTTTGACAAAATACCTACAGTTTTCGATAGTTTCAAACAAAGCTCATTAATATGACTTTTCCATGTTAAATTAGAATCAAATGTTATGCCTAGGTACTTAGTAGAGTCAACTTGTTTAATAAGTGCATCATCAATTTTAATTCTTAATGGCTGATTAGGTTTGAGTTTACTAGAATGAAAAAGAATAAAGTTAGTTTTAGAAATACTAAGAGCTAATTGGTTACATTTCATCCATTCAGCAACAGATTTTAAACCAAGAACAGTCGCAAGGCACACATCGAGCAAATGCCTCTGCGCAAACTGTTCCAGAATATTACCGGTAAATAGTTTTAGCTATAGAAATAACAATTACAATTTTATCATAAAGTCATTTTAAATCTAAAACTAAATCAGTGACATATTAACAGGTAATTTTCGATATCAACAATACTGGATTCATTGTGTATTATTTTACTTTTTCATAAGGTTGAATTACTATTATCCTTTTCTGGATCACATCATATCCCATATGAACACAAGATTTCCAGATGCCATGAAAGGAGCACTTCTTGGAATACTCATCCCAGCCAATCTAGATAAAGTTAATCCAGCAATAGTGGAAGAAATAAAGACAGAGTTCATTAACGATCTTCCAATGCCTTCCTCCTTCCAACAAGAGGTATACTTATCATTAAACAAAAAACATGATTCGAATATCAATAATTTTTATAATTCATGCAACGCAGATTGATCGTTGGAAAATCGTATACAGACATTGCTTCACTACCAGATGCTATTTCCTGTTGCGATGAGCTGCTTTATCAACAATATATCAACAATCCTTCAGTTAATCCTTACATTACCAGTTGGAAGCTGCTCCTGCGAGAGAAGCTTCAGCAGTTTGCGCAGATTGAAGACGTGGTCCAGATCAACAATGGGTGCCGACCGCCTTATTGGTCTTGTCCTTGCTTATGTTCTTACATCACTCCAGACCCGTTGCAAATATTGCAAAAATGGGATGCCAGTGGTCAAATAAAAACGAGGCCTCTAAAGTTAGTTTGGATTTTGATTATGTTTTGGGGTTAATACCACCAGGAAAACGCTAAAAATGGCATTTCCAAGCGTGTAGATTTCAAAGTTTTCTGGGGGGGGAATGCCCCCAGACCCCCCTAACGGCTTGCGCCTTCGGTGCTTCGCAAGCAATTGCCTCGGTTATCATAAAGTCTGGCTACGGGCCTGTATTTCCAGTTATAGCCTATTGTGATATTTATTTTTCCTTAAACTGTAAAATATAACAGATTATATTTTTCTTTTTTGTTAGATGCAGGGCCCCTATGGATACCAGCCTTGAACTGAAAAGGCCACCCTGATTAAATATGTATTTTCACGTGTTACAAGATGTTTTTTAAGGCATTGCGAGATTTGCACGCCTCAGCGTGCTTCTATTGTTTGTCTGTTATTCCATTGTTTCAGATGTGTATGTAAGAGTGAATCAGAATTCATTCTCCCTCTCTCTCTCGCAGAACTAATCGAGTTTACAACGTATTATTTTATATATTTCCGTGACGTCCGATTCAACGAGGTCAAACGGTTCAACACGCGGTGAATGTTTTCACGATGCACTAGTTTCTTCGGTTAGCGTCGGTTCGGAAAGGTTAAACGACGGCGACGCGCGGTGAATATTCTTCTGACGTTCAGCCTTAATCTCCGACTGTCGAACAGGCGAATCTCGTGATTATTCAGCGAGTCTTTGGCTTGTTAAAATTGTTTCTGAAAACGCGGCTTAAAGCGAAGGGGAAGCAGATCGAGTCGAAGCTGTCGAAGAGCAAGATAGATAAAGACACGGCCGAATTAAAATTCAAAGGAAACCAGAAACAATTTAAGTTTTACGTCCAGCTAGATTCTGTTTTGAATTCGGGGTGCCACCAATCCGTCGAATATTCTAGGAATTAACAACCTTTAAGCTTATATAATGTTGCTTTAGGCAAAACCCTTATCCCATGAGGCAAAAGTTCATCAAAATTCCCGACAGGATTAAAGAAGGCTGGCTAGTGTTGGACGACTTGGCGTCTGGTCCGGAAGGCAAGAAGAAGTCGAGGAAAGCGAAGGAATCCACTAGCAGAAAAAGCAAGGCAAACTCCGATGGAAGACGTAACGAAGACAAGAATCTGAAATATCCTGCTGGTAATTAGCTTTTTGGTGGTGAGTTCTTACTCGCGTTCGATGTTTACGCGTTTACTTTGTAATTTCTCTTAGGATTCTGCTTGGGAGAATCCAACCATATTCTTGTTGCAGTTTTATGTCTGCGTTACAGGGCGTTTAAGGCGAAAATAATTTACGTTCGTTTGAACGTAGTGAATTAGAACGTAAATAGTTTTACTACTATTACTACTACAAAAGCGTATTGATAAATAAGTCTTTTAAATCGAATCCCATTATTCCACCCCTTGCCCAGTCCAATATTTACATCCCATAATGCCCTGGGAAACGATTGTAACAATCTGCCAATTTGAAGAAGGCAAGTGCAAAGATAAGGGATTTTGACTTCTTTTTAATATTTAATGTTAGATTTACAGCGTTTGCAAGAAAAAAAACTGATTAAGTTTGTTTGTTTGGCCATTTGGTGAAATCATGCAAAATACGTTGTTTTGTTACGAATCTTTACATGTTCTGTAAGTATTCGATAGAACAGTTTTTGATAATTTGACTGTGTAAAGCAAAAAAAATGTTCATTTTGATGATCTTTTAAATAAATGATACGTTTTTGGTTACTGTCGAAAATAGTACAAGGTCAGACTTTGTGGAGCAAAGTGGGTTTTAGGGTACCCTTATACCTTAAAGCTTCGTTATCTGTTTTCATATTGAAGCCCGCGACTTCTAAGAAATTTTTTGTCACTAAAATGATAAAAAAAACTCAAGCAAAAGCTGCAAAAATATTGTAGAAATATAAAAATCGTATAAAATAGAACTATTTCAACTAACCAAATAAGGCAGTCCAAACTAGAAACATCTGTTTAATAAACATTTTTCCCTTCAACAATTGTATCATAATATTGACTTGTAAGGGTTATTGACCAGGAGCGAGGGGATATGTGATATATTCCCCTCGTGGCGTACCCGAGGGCGTAGCCCGAGGGAACGCCACGAGGGGAATATATCACATATCCCCGAGGGACTGGTCAATAACATGCTTATTTTCCACCTTGTGAGGTTTTCTAAAACAAAGAAACTATTCATTTTTCGGCGAGTAACATTCCGTTCAATTCAAATGCAAAAAAGCATGATTCCGCAAGGTCGCATTGGGATCACGGCACATTACGAAGCGAGACGGTAAACATGTTTTGGTTTTGTCAAATTTGCATTGAGCACGTTGCTTCGTTATGAGCGAGTAGAAGGAGAGAGAGAGAGAAGAAAATGTATGAACAGTACTCGTGGTCTCGCCATGGCCCAACTGCCCGCCTTCATCTTTCGAAGATCAATGGAGTGGTTGCGGTGTGTTTTCCAAGGGAAAGCGGCAGAAACATATTCAGGTTCAAGCGTAAAATGAGGCGTCATACATTATTGAAGACCCGAAACCTGAATCGAGGTACGATACCATCGAATAATGTTATTAACATTTCACTTTTTGGACGCGGCCAGCAAGTTAATTACGTAGGAATATGATTGATGAAGTAAACAAAAAATATTGACTGATGCTAGAGCGTTTTCCTTGTTACGCCCTATTGTCTTCGCGTTTGTGTTATTCTATTATGAGAGGAATAAGTCAAGGGGAATATGTCGAGGGGAATATGTTGGGGGGAATATGTCGAGGGGAATATGTTGGGGGGAATATGTTGGGGGGAATATGTTGAGGGGAATATGTTGAGGGGAATATATAATCCTTTGTTTTGCTATTGTTATCAGCTATTGTTTTCAGCCCCGCCTCTCCCCTGTTACAATCAAAGCCGCACCCAGCTTTTCAGACACTGTAATGAACGGGGTTATGTGATATATTCCCCTGAAAAGAACAAAGAAAACCGAACTAGGTGGAAAATAAGTGCTGTTATTTTCTAGGTATGGCTAGTATTGCTGAGGATGATGTGCCATTAGGGCTATTACTTGCTAAACATGTAAAAGCAATAGATTGGACAAGAGTGCTTACCGGTAGTTTGCCAAGGTAAGAAACTGGCAAAACTGGCAAAAACACTACGAAAAGCCTCACCATCAGGTTAAGTTTCGTTTTCAGTAGCATATAAAACAAAGACAAGGTTTAAAGCAAATTTACCATGATGTGGATACACTCTCCACCAAGGAAGTTTTCTGGCAAGGTAGAACTTTGCTACATGTACAAGGCCTATACTTGTAAAAGAAATTTAACTTTTGTCAGCCCAACAGGCCAATCATACATCGACAGTAATCCTGATTGTAGAGAAAACGCCTCAGCCAATCTTGAAAGAATATACAAGCTGTGGATTGGTCCCTCTGCCTCTTTTGTCAGAAGGTGAAGCATTAAGGAAGCAAAGTGCTAACTAATGTTTCAGGTTTTGATGCCTATGATTCGATCAGAGCTGCCGCTCATACTAAAGGTGGTAGTGCTATGATTCAGAACATACAAGGCGTTGATCTCATAGCAATGGAAGCCAAATACCATAGTGCATGCCTTGCAAGTTATGCTAGCAAATCAAATATAGAACACCAGTCCTTCAAAGAAAAAACAAGTAAGAAGAGTGTGTTTATACAAAAGTATTCCAGGAACTTTTAGAAGAAATAAGTCCGGGAATATCAGCTGGCAAAGCTTACGGAATTAGTTACGTTTTAGAACATTTTAAAGCACGACTATCCTGGAGTGCTTACAAAAGCGAGAAACTGAAGAGAAGATTGTAGAATCACTTTTCAGATTCCAAAGTCTTTCACAAGCAGCCAGATCAAAGTAAGCCAGAAATGGTTTACTCAAGTAAGATCTCTGTGCAAAGTATCATCAATGCTACAGCAATTCTACGGAAGCCTGGACAAGAGCAGACTCAATCAGACTCAAATGATGCAGCCCAGGAAACATAAACGGACAAAATGAGGTCCTCTACCATGCACCTCAAATATTAAGATCCAATGTGCAAAACTGCAAGGGAATTCCCATCCAGCCATTGTCTGATGACTACGTTTCATTGGACAAAGGGAAGCACCTTCTTCGGGACAGTATGCATGGTTTTCTCTGATGGATGTTATCCCAGCAGGCAAAGAAGTTACTATCCCTGTGTGCACTTATTCTGAGGAAGAAAGACGAATCATGATGTTAGGTCAGGATATCATGCATGCTGTAACACACAGCCGAGTGAAAACACCAAAGCACGTCAGACTGCAGTTACTGTGCATCATTTAACTGGTTCCAAGTAAATAGTCACACTACTGAATAAAATGGTCATTTTTACCAGTTTGGCTAGGGAAGTAAGTGCAAGATTGAAAAACCACGGTGGTGTTGTGCCCTCAAATATCTCACCTGGTAAATTCATCCAGTTTGCAGGGGATAATAATAATCTCAACAAGGAAACTCTGGACAAAGAGCAAACTACACACTCTACAACCCTTGTTGCCTATCAGAGAGAACAATACGGACCAAAGCCTGCCCCAGACATACATAGAGATTACTCAACAAGACAAAGATCTTTAGATTTCTTCATGCCCAACATGTTTACGAATGCGGTGGGTTTTTTTTATTTACTCCATTTTTTATTTTTACATACGTTTTTTGAAGTTAACAAGATAAGAAAAAAATAGAGAAGGGCAAGATATAGGTAAACTAATTATATGCCCTATAACTAAATTACAATTAATTTTAAGAAAACTGAGGAGAAAACACACTACTAAGAAAAGAATAGAAACAAAGAAGTAATATAGCTGTTACAAGATTGGCGAGACAGTGATTAATACTAAGCAAAATAGTATTGGTAAAGTGCTCTTGAATTATTTAGTTTGCTTTTTGTGTATGGATATTGGAATATCATTCAAGTAATAGCATTCAATAATTGTTGGACAAAATTTTCTTATGTTTGTAACGATACGTCATAGTTATTAACCAGCCAATCACAGTCCAGCTTGGCCATGTGCTCTTGTCGGGTTTGTCAACATGGCCGTACGTGTAGTTCTACTGTGAGAATAAAGTCTTTTGTGTTCACCAAACGTGGTCTCTTACAATGTTTATTCTGAAGGAACTAGGATTTAGATGTTGTAAGGATGTACTTTGAGTGACGTAATTATGTTGCTCAGATACAAAGGATATTGTGAGATTAGACGGCTTGTTATCTGCAATGATCATAAAATAGTTGGCAGGTATTTAATTTTACAATGTCAGAAAGCTTAATAAGGCCCAGGTTCACATAATGGGGAGTAATATGATCACAAAGTGATACGTTGATGATTCTGACCTTATTTTGTAGCTTCACTAGCTTTGTAATTATTACAGCACAATATGCAACCATAGGTAAGGTAAGGATATACAAAGGCATAATAAATACTTATCGAAGATTGGGTTTTTACATGTCATTTAAGTTTTGGAATATTTACATTTTTACTAATTTTACTACTAATAATTATAATCAATAAAAGAGACTCTCTTTTAGGGAGGAAGAGACAGTTGAACTAAAACTCGCTGGAATCACTTCAAATCGACCCCAAAACCACTCAAGACACAAGTAAACACACAAATAAGTTCAGGTGAGCCAGTTTTATTCAAATATCTTTCCTAATTTTACGCTCAAATTCGAAGTGAATTTTCCCCATACAAATCATTATAAATTCGCTATTACGAAACAGTTACCAGTTGTAAACATCACTTGAGCTTGGGCTACCTGTGGTGTAACCATGCTAGTTATATCACAGTTGTTAAATGTTCTTGACTTAATTTTCAAAACAAAAAAAAGACTATAGTGTTGGTGCATTTTGTTATTAATCATTTTCCCTTTAATTTACTGGCCTGCCAATACAGCTGCTTCTCATCGCTTCTCATTGCTAGCTGCAAGAGGTGACTTGAGGTGGCTATATTTGCAGGTGTCAGCAAAAAATCCTTCGTTGCTAAGAAAAACATCTGCAGCAGATATGCAAGAGCTATCCCTGCAGAGGGTCAGCATGGAATTGAAAACTTGTACACTACTATTGTATTCTGTGCTATGACAGCAGCTAACCCAGTCCAAAAGAACAGAAGTGACAGAGATGATACCCAGCATCAGTGGTATTAAAGCAATGCTGTAGAAACATCAATGCTGTACAACTGATAACAACACTCATTAAGTACACAGGTTTCCATGTAAGTAACAATTACCACTCTAAATAATCAAATTGGAATTCAAAGTTTGTTTTAAGTAATTTATTTTCCTATGGGGTACTCAGAAAACTTTCCCTGATCATTTTGTATCACCTGTGTTATCCATAGTGGAAAAGGCTCACACCTCACTAGTAACAAGCCCTTCAGACACTTCAAAAATGCACTGATCTGCCAATTAACATGTAAGTTCATTTCAAATCACATTTCTCAAAATTAATCTTGTGCACTCTTTAAGTGATATTGTGTTGGGTCTATGCTTTATAGATCTTCAACTCCAATTTTTTTTAATTTTCCAATTTTTTGTTCAAATGTTTCTATTGCCTTATTTTCTTGCCTCTGCAACAATTAATTGGATTTTGTGTTGCAAGCATTGTAATAATGAAAACAAAAATTCTTTCATGCCTTAAATTAGTTTGAGATCCAAAGCCTGGGGGTTACTGGGCACATTAAATAAATATCTATCTAATACAATAAATTATGTTGTGTCGTTTTCATTTATTTTATTTAGGCCGTGTGTAACTTCCTTTCTGCCTTGCGGCTTGGTGTCACCTTCATTCCTTCACAAGAAATCTGACGAATTCAGCAAATTATAATGCTGAGATGGTTAGACAGAAAAAAGAGGATGAGGCTGCCCTATCTTCATTCTTTTGTGCAGATCAGGTGGAAGTACAAAATTGGCCATCTTCATCAGTGGTGCAGGTTTCCACTGCCCAGACACCTCAAGCAGTCTTATCAACTCATCATGGGGGCTCAAGCAATACCCAGAAAGCTCTTGATGTGTCAAACCCCACTGTCATTGGACCTGGATGGAAAATTGCCTTTGATAATATTGACATTTTTCAGAGAGTCAGAGAAATGTCTGAGGACAATCAAAATAAAGACCACCATTGGATAAATTATGTGAAGATGACAAACAGGGTTTCTGGCAATCACTTGCCAGATGATAAGCCAATGTGTGATTCTGTTATGAAATTGAACAATTACAAAGTCATACCTAATGTGCCAGAACATATTTCTCTGAGGGGGAATTATATTCTTTTAATTGAAAGAATATTAACAGAAGAAATACAACATCTTTGCAGAAAGAAAGACAGGGTAACCTCGCACATCCCTCATTGCCATTCAAAGGAGATGAAGAAATCAGAGAAGGTAAGTGCTGTATGTTTCTACCTCATATATACAAAAATGTCAGTGTTTTTACTAATTGAGGACACTTTTTATGTTCCCTACTGAGGACAGCTAATTCTATGTGGTCATCTGAGCCACGTGAAGGTCTAACCATTTAAAATGGTTGTCAGTTGTATTTCTACCCTGAATTTTGGTCCAGCTCAGGATCAAACCTGCGACATCCTGCTCAGCAGACAAGTCCTCTACCAACTTATGTAACCCTACCTTCCATTTTTGTGATTGAATACAGCAAGGGTGGGGTCAACTGAGAACTTTTCTACTGTTCACATTTACTAGGGTAGTTTTATATGACAAACATTTTTTCCTCCCTATACTTCAAAATTTGTTGTGCAATATTATTTTACCAGGTACATGGGATGTGCATCTGTTTATAATATTGACTGGTACTGGGCTGCATATATGTTAGTCTAGACTGGTGATTTGAGAGATATTCATCTTTCCTTGCAATCATCCACAATTTAGGAGTTACTTGGTTATTGTGTATGTGTTTTTGTCAATGACATTATATAATATAATAATATTATTTTAATTTATGGTATTTTCCTATGCAGTTAATCTGCCAACGGTTCCACTTGACAGTATCTGCTAATGACAAATGTACCTTGCTTGCTGACTGAACTCAATAAACAGGAGAAATGTCAAGGCTGATATTCATCATGCCTATGCTCCTAACAAGCAGATGTTCTTGTTGGCAGTCAAGGCTTGGATTGTGGCAAGTGCAATGAAAATTCTTGGTATGGCACATATTGATGGATTCCCAACAGAGTACCACTACCCGAAAGATGAGTCCAAATATGACAAGACTGTCAAAATCCTTTACCTAAGAAATTTTGCCTCTCAGATTGAAGACCAGTTCATTGTGGAAGAAAATTAGTCTTACAACTGTATTGTTCATCAGGCTCTACAAGTTGATGAAATTGAAGAAGCACGCCAAGCACAGTTAACTCCAGATGGTCGTTTCCCTTGCAGACACATCTTAGGAACATCTCTGTTCACACAAAAACTTGCTTCAATTAACCACACAATCTTAAAATCGATTAAGCGCATTTATGTTTACTTGAAGGTAATTTACATTTGATCACGAAAACTGACTTTAAACAAGCAATCGCACAATTTTTGTCGATTGCAGTAACTTAAGTCAATGGATCTGATCACCTAAAAAAAGATCCTAATAGTTGATTATTCCTATAACCAACGTAGAAGCAGAGGACTCATAGACTTTATTAAACATTTAACAAAACATTCAGGTTAACTCCAGTTGAACACTCATTGTAGAATTGTATTTTAAAAGTACACCAGGTCTTTGTTTTTAAGGTTTCTTGCTATTGTAGAAGTCTCTGTGCCATCCAATGGGTTCAAGAACTCATAGAACCCATGGAGAGCAAATCATAGTCTGTTGTGTCAGTGAAGTCCTCGCATACACAGTTCGAATGTTCTTTGTAGGGCATTGCATATTTGTAATTATTGTGCTACTTGAAACAGTGTTACAAGATCAAACAAAACAGACATTGCCTGTATTTACTTTCACATGCTACACTGTATCTTATGCCACCTAAAATGCTTGCTGATAATTTATAGCCACTTCTCATCACTCTTGCAGGCTGCTTACAGTGTTAATTTTGTTTGGTTGTTTTCTTGTTACTTTGTAGACATGATGGTCAGCATCATCGCAAAAATGAGTAAAATTCCCATGACCTCTTCACTGACAATTCCTTTGCCTCCTTGAGTGTAGACTTTAAATTTGCCCAGTAAAGAATCAGATCACAAGTTCAATTCTCAATGTAGTCTCATGGACCATGGTCTTCTTTACATGAATTTCACTGATGCTGTTTCTGAGGGTGACAGGGACCGTATCAAGCGCTGCTGGAAGTTTCTACTTCACTTCTTTTGTGATCAGGGAAGCAACAAATAATATTATTTATTTATTATGCCCTTGAAGCATTGTACCTCCAGTTGTAGCAGCAAGCCCTTCTAAGTCCACGTCAGGCTTATCGACAGCATTAGAATCGAGATGTTAACAATCATGGGGGCAATGGCAAGAATGTTCCCCTTGACCTCGAGGTTGAACATGACAGTTAATAATTCTATAAAAAAGGAATCAGGAAACTTGGCCCCAATCGTACACGGGCAGCAGTAACAAGGACAGCTCGCATGTCACCAGTTGCAAGAGGAACAGTCCACAGTGTCAAGGGAGTGTAATCTGATGAAGAGGTAAGGAAATCATTTTGTAAAAACCACAAGGAATGATCTGTTGAAAATTGTGAACCTGCTTATCCAGGCAAACACCGGGTAGGCACTACAAACGCTTTAAAGAATTCCCCCGAACACCCCTTAGTGGCTTGCAAATGGGAAAGTTGTGCAAGTGGATAAAGAAACACAAATACGAGCTAAAGATTGGTCATAAAGCACGATGTTGAACTTGAATACACACAAAGCACCTGGCCAGGGTGGAATCACACCAAGAGTATTGAAGGAATTAGCCAATCCCGTAGCTAATATACTAAGTGTGACACTGGTGAGATACCTTACGATTGGAAAGTTGCTAAAATATAACTCCAGTACACAAGAAAGGTTTGAAGTGCGATCGAAGCAACTAACGACCGATCTCAGTCACCTGCATAGCTTGTAAGTTGATGGAGCACATACTAATGAGCTCCATTATGCACCATGCAAAAGATCACCATATTCTTTACCCACTACAACATGGTTTCAGAGACAAATGTTCCTGCGAGACACAGTTACTCAACTTCATCCAAGAATTTGTCAACAACATGCATGACAGTAGCCAAACTGACATCTTAATAATGAATTTTAGCAAAGCATTTGACAAGGTCTGTCACCGGCACCTCATCACAAAGCTGATGAGATATGGTATACATGGGAAGAACATCATGTGGATAAAAGCATTCCTAACCAACAGGAAATGTGTTTTGCTAAATGGAGTGTCTTCAGAGGATGTGCTCTCAGGCGTCCCACAGGGCTCAGTTTTAGGCCCATGCCTGTTCCTTCTCTATATAAATGACCTTCCTGAGTCACTAACTTAGACTATTTGCAGATGACACCATTGCATATCACACCATTAATTCTGAGTTAGACTTTGTAGTCAAGAATTACAATTGTATGGCTAGTGTATGAGAAATACTTGATCAGTTGGGATGGAAATCACTTCAAAGCAGGAGGAAAGCAACGAGACTCTGCATTGGTACACACGCAGGGTCAAAGAGGCGATCCACATAAGACTTAACCCTAACAACATCAACAGGGACAGTGGAATAGAAATTCCAGAAGCATGGATGCCCACGATCAAGAAACACAACAACAGGAGAGCCGTACGACTATGGACCGCCGAGGGAACAATTCGCCGAAACAACGAGGATCAAAATGCGCCAGTCACAGCTGTTGAAAACCAACCAATCACAGCAGAGCATCGTGCTTCATAAGGTGACGCGTAACCAGTCGACCCCATCGCCTGAAGAAGACTAGCAGTATGCAGTCGAAACGTCGCGATCCACATCGGAAGTGACTACATCGTGAGACAAACGAAAAATACTTCTTTACTAGAGACTCTGCATGTTGTATAAGCTATACACTATGGACTAGTGGCAGCAGACGGAATGCCAGAGCAGCGGGCTAGCAGGCACTTAAATTCACATGCATATAAAGTTCCATATTCAAGAACCAATTATTACAATTACTCTTTTTTCCCATGCACAATAAGGGAATGGAATTTGTCGAATGCCGAACCTGGACCCGTTTAGAAAAGCAGTAGTTGCATGACCATCTGTGTTTTTATTTATTTATTTATTTATTTATTTATTTACCTGTTTATTTGTTTCTTAATTTGCCTACTTGTTCGTTGATTTATTTATTTACTTTTAACGAACCCCCACAAGAATCTTCAGCACTGAAGGAGGTAGGGTAATATGGAAGATGAGCTTGGATGTTCTGAAATAAATCACCCACATGAACTTTGTTCTTGACATTGCGAGGTACAAGTGTACAGGTTAACAATTCTATTCAAATCATATAAACAACAAAAATCACTCAAGAAGCTTGATTGCACATCTTTTTTTATTGCTGAATTAAAATAACTCTCATTGCTCCTATAACATGTCAGAATTCAAATCTAAATTCACATCTCCTCCACTTGTAATTTTTTTCTGTACCAAAATCAGTTGTTTTGTTTTTATTTCTCTCCTGAATGTCTTACTGGTGGGGAGCAGTGAGAGATGGGTGCATTTTGCATATATCCTTCATTGGATTGATTTAGGCATGCATATATCATGCATATAAATATCCTGAACAATGGGACAGGAAATTCTGTTGTCGTGTATAGTTATTGAATTTCAAGTATAAAAACAATAGACAACCATGTACAAATGTTAGCAGATGTAAATTGAAGTCATAAAAAGGAAAAGCACAACAGTTTTGTTTTGCTACAGTATCATGAAAAGTATTATGCACTTGTTCAAAATCAGTTAGTGCATTTCTTGGTTACAAAGCAAATGACACCACTCATATGGTCAGTCCATAATACTTTTTTCACATTGTATATAAAATTTATTTTTTATTGGGGCTAAATGCAATTTAGGCTAGGTTAAACTAGAGAAATTAAGTTGGGTCAGCGGTGGCGCCATTTGTGAGTATGCTTCATGTGGGGTGGCTTTGGGATATTTAAGGGGAGGCTAGGTGTTTCATCTCTTGCATGTGTTTGCAGCTCAGTTTGCGGATCCTTGACAAGTCTTATCGATTTTTGCTCCTGTTTTTGTGCTTTAGCCTGTTTGGTTTTTCGCTGTGTTGTGTTTTCTGTTTACATTATGCCTCGCTCGACAAGAAGTAGACAGGATTCACTTCTAACAAACAATGCCGCAAGTGCTGGGTCTTGAACTGTGGACCAAACCCAAGGGCTGGCCGCCGTACCAATTATGAACAATTTATTGCTACAATTTTTTTAAAATATGCATC
The DNA here is from genome assembly GCA_022457155.1 of Cladopsammia gracilis. NCBI lineage: Eukaryota > Metazoa > Cnidaria > Anthozoa > Scleractinia > Dendrophylliidae > Cladopsammia > Cladopsammia gracilis. The sequence continues at coordinate 670,964 of JAJGOT010000171.1, read as the reverse complement.
TTGGTAAACCATACACCAAAGCAAAATAGATATGCTTGTTTATGCTGATAAGTCTTTTTGAAGAATAGAAATCAAAAATGTATTCACAAGGTAACTTTATGTTCATATCCATTTTACCTCCAAATGTTATCATTTGACATCCTTCTTCATTTGTTGATCACTACTTCTTATAAAACAGATAACTTACATGTGGAATAAACTAATGAATTCAGTGAGTTTGCTTGTTTTCAGTGACTTTGCATTCATCAACACTTCACATGCAGAACAAAAAAACCTGGTGTATGTTATCTCTTATCGTCCTTGCCCTCTTCTATACATCAGGGAAACTGGTCGAAGTCTTTGTGAATGCTACGGCGAACACATAAGAAGCGTTCAAAAGAACACTCCTGGTCTACCTGTGGGCGAACATTGCAATACTGACGGCCATACTTTAGATGACATCTTCATCAGAGGTTTGCGACTTTGCCAAGGCTCCAGTCGCCACAGGAAGCACCTCGAAATGGAAAACATTTTTAGGCTCGGCACCATGCATCCTTTGGGCCCTAACAATGCTTTCCATTTCTTGTGAACTGCGTGTGTACACCTTCATTTCTCTCATGTGCGCGTGCTCTAATTTCAAATTTCAAATTTTAAGATTCTACTACTTGGTTCTCACGTGAACATTTAATGGTCACACAGATGAAGTGCTATGCCCAAAATGTTTGTGAACTCAATCGCTATGACACTTTTTACAATTTTTCATTTATGTTTACTATTTTTTCACGCTTTTAACACATTTTATTTGCTTTATTGTATGCCATTGTCATAGGGTGAAACTAGTCATTTTCACCGCATTTTCATTTTGCCTTTTAATTTTCAAGTGAAGGTCATCGGAAAATTTTACTTTTTGTTTTTCCATTTTTTTTTTTCAAAACTTAAAATTATTAGTAGTAGATCATTTCATTGCTTGTTAACTGGCTCATCATAACAAAACAGTTCTTAAAATACCCTCTCTTTATTTTTCCCTGTTGGGTCACCTGCCCCGGGAATCGCTTTTGCTGCGGCCAACACGGTACCTAGTTTACTTCCGGTTTTTAGAAATGATGTAATCAGTGATGTCATCAAAACGACGTCACGGCACGCTGTAATGCCGCCAAACCAAACGCATACCACACTAACCCTCACCTTCAAGTCACCTATATTAAAAGCAAAGACGAATCGGTGGCTTCCTTGTGGTAGCGTTTTTTAAAAAAGCAATTTAAAATAGAAACTTGCTGCACACAGATGCAAATTACATGCAAGAGATAATTCTTGGGAACATGTGGGTTCTCATTGTCTTGTTGTTTTAGAAAAATTGCTGCTTTTGTTATGGTACATTAAAATATGCGACAAAAATGTTTCTTATGCATGCACATGACATACATTTTCCATGATTTGGTCTAATTGGCGTAAAAAGTCAATCATTTATTTCTCACATCGAGGTGAACGTTGCTTTTGTATACAGCATGCGAATTGAGGTCAAATTTGTCCAGGTTCTGTAGAAATAAGAGCTAATTTTAGGTCGAGCTCTTCCAAGGCTAAAGAGCAAAACATGGATCTTCGCGTTCATAAGCATATTGTTAATTCATTACAAAGTTTACTACCAATTTTTTACAATGCCTTTGTACAGTCCATGCTGCCTGTAGTGAGTAATTTCAAGACTTTATTTAACAAAGAACAATAGAAATACAAGGAAAAATGGGATTGTTCTTTGCGAGGTAACATGGCCATCATTGTAAAAAAAATTTAGACCCAAGGACTGGACTTCTGTGGATTATGGAATGTGAAATGCGTGGCATATTAATGAAGATTTTAATGGATTTCATTGCTTTTAAAAATAGTCTTTAAATGTAACAGAAAAAATTGATGGTTTGAAAAGTATTAGATGAGTGTAATTTACTTGGGAAGCAATAAATTAAATATTCGAAGCGAGTAAAGCCAAATTGGTAGCTTCTGACACTCAAGAATACACCAGGACACGTTTATGATGCAATGTTTGTCACGCAAACGGAAGATTAGCTATTTTGTTGGGGGGAGGGGTGCATGACTTATTCCTGATGTTCCTTTGCTCGATTGATGGTGTAAGAGTTGCCTACTTGCTTCGATCATTATAAAAGCAAGCGATATCATCCGTGTTTGCTGTTGTAAAACAAAACAATACTGTAACAAGATTCAGCTGTAGGATTTGTGAGACATCGATGGTTAGTTTGATGCAGCTGCTGTGACATTCATCGATCGCTTCACTTTGACAAATTTTGGTTAGTTATTCTGCAAGATAAGCACTTGTCTGCAGCAGTTTTCTGTGATTATTTCAAAATACAACCATATGTTTTCCACATTTTTTTCATTTTAGGAGACATCTAAGAAGAATTAATGATCATTTAAGGGAAATGACTTTGCTTTGAGATTTATATCCTTTTTATATTGCTACTGTGTGTGATTTTGCTGTGTTTTCAGAAGTAGTATAGCGAACTGTAACCAATAATTAAGCAACTACAATTCAAATATTTACCATTCTATAAATTTTGACGGAATTGTTGACATTAAATCTCTGTGATTTTCGGATGTGTCCTATTTCTGGTAAAAGGAGAGGGGGTTGAATTTTTCTTTCCAAATCAACTGTCAAACAGTTGAGTTTAGATTGAATAAATCGTTGAACAAAACACGTCCCGGCAAGTCAAAGAACTGCTGAGTAAACAATTCTCAAGCATCACGTCATGGAGTCACGCTCAAATTCCACACATCTCGTATTTATGTCACGCTATGATTGGCTGTTAATTATTTGATCAATCATGTTGATATTGTTCATTTATTTGAAGTCCTTTCACCGATTCTCCAAAATGCCCGTGTTTAAACAATCCTGATTCCTTGTAGTAGGTGGTTCCCAGCATTTTAAAGCAAAAAAATACACAAAGTTCTAAACTTTTGATTTTCTAACAGTACCGAGCTGATCAGAGAAAAAATATAGACCTGAAATTGTAGCCTAGTTAGGGATGGACCATTTTATTTTTGTAGGGGGTGGGGGTTGGGCAATTTTTCTGAGCATGAATTTTTTTTTCTGTCTTGATGTTGTGCAAGAATTTTTTTCGGGATTCTTCTATTTTTTTTTTCCTTTGGCTCGCTCTGCATGATTTTTTGGGGGTAATTGCCCCCCCCCCCCCCTTAAAAATTAATAGATTCTACATTGTATATTGTGGATTACTAATGAAAAACTCTAAAATGAAAACCAGGTGGAAACGAGCCAGTTGCGAGTGCAAACGGGCTACTTGTTATAGTAAAACGTGGAAGGAAGATAACCATTTCAAATAAAAATTATACCCATTAAAAAAATACAGCCACCTCTCACTGCTTCAGACCACTTGTGATGAAAGTCGGCTGTATTTGCAGGCTCGTCTGGGGGGGAACTCCCATATGAAAATGATGGGGGTGCTTGTTGTACCTTTTAGGGGTCAAAATTTGTAGATTGGTACTGCTTTGGGTACTGAAATCTAACACGACCATTGTTAGAATAACTGTGGTACGTGTACCTTTTAGGGTATCGAGCCGAAAAAATATGACTGAATATGTCTTGTTTTGTGTAAAATTGGTACCTCTTAGGGTAAAAACATGTTTGAGCTACATCTATCAAACAAGATTCTGGTACCTTTAAGGGTGTTTTCAAAGTTTTCCAATGAGCACCCCTGTCATTTTTATACAGAGCCTGAAACTGACTTTCTTGTAATGTCGAAACATTAAACATTGGGCAAATAGATTGGAGACAGAGTCGAAACATTTCCAACCAAGGTCGAGATAAATTACGCTCGCAACCAGCGGCCATAGTTGTTGTGAGTTTTAGTGACACAACACTGCATAATTAAAAGCATAATTATGCAAAATTATCAAGTTGACCAATCAGCGCTCCTGCCTTGATGCAGGACAGATTTACATCATTAGTATGGAATTTCTCTAAGTAAATTGCAGATGCTCTCTTGCGCGAACGCCCCTAGCGACTGGGAGCAATGAGAGGCGGCTGTATTCCCAGGCTATAAAAGGTACTGCGATAATGGTGGTACCAAACTACAAATTTTGACCCCTAAAAGGTAAAACGAACACCCCGTCATTCTATATGGGAGTCCCCCCTACTGGGAAATTATTAGGCAGCATAGCAGACGTCAGATGTAAATGGGGATTGCTGTCATTGATTCTTGCTGCATAGGATAATAAATTGATCAAAAGGATGTTTATGTAAAGGGTATTTGTTTAATTCGATGGAATCATGAAACAATTTATGACTGATTAAGGGCTCCTGGGTTGCTTTTTATTGAAAAACAAGATATTTGACTTTAAGCCAAAAATAGTATTTTATAACAATTTCAAAGTAACACATGCGAAGTATAGTTAAGCGAGATAACAGCACTTGATCACCAACTCAGGCACGGCTTGCACGCAACCTTTTGCAGACTTAGATACAAATGATTCTTTTTTTTTGACACTCAATATATACCATATATGTCAGTTATTATTTAATTATCTCCATGAAATATTTTTTATTCTAGGATCTAAAAAAGAAAAACAGGATCGCTGGAACAGGTCACAAATGTTTCACGTGATTTGGCCGTAAACCAGTACCTATGCAATGCTAGAGATCAATAAATGTTACAGTCTTTTAGCAGTAATTTGAAAGTGTACTTTGTTCCTTCACTTATCAAGGCATGAAGAACAGAACTGATGTCAAGTTTAAATGGGCAGAAGATCACATTTTAGCCGACAATGGCTGCAAGTTACTTCCCATCATATACAACTGTGCATGACAGACCGTATGTTTACAATGGTTATACAATAAAAAAAATTATGCTTTATATTTTTCCGAATGTTACAACAGACCGCATGTTTACAATGGTTACAATATGCTTTATATTTGTCTGAATGTTATGTTATGTGTATGTAATGTTAGATAGCATTACACACTATCCTCTTTGACTCATGTTTGATCTGGTCTCACCTAGTTTTTACTCTTGAATAACTTATTACGAGGAGTATAGATCGCATGTACGAAACTCTAGAAGGTACCACATGATTATGATTTTCCCGCCGTTTCTCACTCAGTTTTCACAGCTATTTCTAAAGGCCTCCTATTACACTATGGAATGTCTTGCCTTAAAACTAATGTTACTGTTCTACTCAGCTCAGTTGTTCAACAATGTGATTTGTGATCTGTATTCTTTAATTAGTCCACATACGCTGAGAAAAATAATTCAAATTACTGTTAGTTTTCTATCTTGCTTCCTACAGATGACCTTCATTGTATGCTCAATGCTAGACAAAATCTTATTTTGAAAAACAAAACTCAATGGATTCTACATCGTGAATCTTCGATTGTGGAGTAGTTACACATCTAACTATACTTTGAATTCTTAATTTCTTATGTACCTTTAAAGCCCGATTTCACTACTCCTAGAGTTCTTGTTAAGATTGCAACAGCAAGCATGTTACAAGTGGGAAAGCAAGGCGAGGAAAGCCGAACGACTAACAACTGTCAACGTAGGTCAAGTAGAAACCAACCTTAATACCTTGAAGGCAACAACCGGTAAAAAAAGAGAGAAAAGAAGCTTTTGACATCATTTCCGATTCCGTAGAAAACCTCAGCAACCTTTTTCACCGATTCAAGCGGTGAATCATAATCTCAGCTTTTCCAGCTCTGAGAAAGTTATATTAACGTATTCAAGTCCTTTTGAGATTTATAAGGGATGAAAGGAAGGGAACTGAAAGCTGAACTTATGAGAGTCTCAAAAGTCTTTTGGTTCTTTTTATCAAAAAAAATGGACTAAAAGCGAAACAATTTTGAATATTTTTGACCAGGCTGTTGTCATAGTTTATTATGGTGGTTTTGGCCTGTCAAAACAGTTAATTAGCCGGGGACACACCCCCCGTGTCAAGTTTCTTCTGGATCTATTAAAGTCTTGAGCATCGGCTCAAAGGTCAGTTCGCGATCTCTTTGCTGTCTTTTGGTTGTTTTGCAATCCTTCGTTAACTCCTTCGCGTGCTGCCTATTATGTCTGCCGAGGCTCGTCCATCCTGTTCATGCTCCTCCAGAGTCTCATCGTCGTTTCTCTCTCCTGAGGAGATCGATAACCTTTCTGCCATGCTAGAAGAGGTAGAAGAGCAGGAATCTGCCGTCATTACAAAACCGAAGGCAAAGTCCAAAAAAGACAAGAAAGCGAAATCGGTTAGCCCCAAGTAGATTCGTCCGCTTCAGTGGAAAGTCTTATTTGTTTAGAGCTCCTACGTAAAGAGAATCTAGCCACACAGCTGCAGATTGCAGAAACGGAGTTGAAGTTGGCTCAGCTAAACGCGTCTCCCAATTCACACGCTTCGGAAGCTTCAGGCGCCCCACCCCCAATTTCTCCGCTGAAGTTGCAATCGGCTATTGCACCCAATGCTTCTTCCTCGCCTGGTTTGCCCCATCAGTTGGGCATTCCATCCCTCGAACAGCTTCGGGCTCGCAAGAAGGCTGGCTCTTCATTGCCCAACAATTTCCTCTACTCGCCTAAAGGTACGGTGGATTACGACAAACTAGATTTACCTGAGTTTGTTAGTGGTTATCTAGAATTCTCGCATCAGGATCTGCGTTCCAACAACACCTTCTCACCTGGGCGAAGTATCAGCACTCCACCAGTCAGAAATAAAGCGAAGGATCAATATTGCAGGGAGTGGAATTATCAAGGCAAATGCAGTTGTGCCCTCTCGGATGCCTCTTACAAGGCTGTGCATCGCTGTAACGTTTGCGACTCGTCTGATCATGCCATGCTTATGTGTTCCAAGCGCAAATATCCGATTCCAAACATGTCGCTTCCATCGCCCATTTCGTCTCCGTCTGATCAAGCCTCCTGACTACATCCTTTAGTCGTCCTCTCTAACGAGGTTAGCGAGTTTGGCGTGCCAAATTTTTTGGGCACTAAACGTCCGGTGTTTTCTTGTTTTCATGTTGACACTTGGTCAAGTTATTTGGAACATTATCAAGATCGTGTAATCATTGACTTTCTTCGTTATGGTTGGCCCATTAATTACAAATCTGTAGAGCTGGTGTCTTCTACATTTCGCAATCATCCTTCCGCTGTCAAGAACTCTGATTACTTGGCTTCGTATATCACCAAGGAACTTTCCTATCAGTCCGTTTTTGGTCCGTTTCGTTGCAATCCTTTTATCTCGAACTGCGTGATATCCCCACTCCTTTGTGTACCAAAGCGTGATTCTGTTGAACTGCGTATTGTACATGATCTCAGTTTTCCTGAAGGTGCTTCGGTGAATGATGGGATCAGCAAAGACCATTATCTGGACCAGTTCTTCAAACTTCGTCCTCCTGGTATCGACCGTCTCGTCAATTTCGTCAATGCAAAAGGTCGTGGATGTCATGTGTTTAAAAGAGATCTGAAGCGTGCTTTTAGACATCCCAGTTGACCCTGCGGATTATCCCTTGTTAGGGATGCGCATCAATGACTCTGTACTTTCATGCGTCGCTCCCATTTGGCCTTCGTTCCGCTACGTTGATTTGTCAACGTACTACCAAGAGAATCGTCCATATTTTGAACTCTGAAGGTATTTCTGTTGACGTCTACATTGATGATTTCTACGGCGCAGACACTCCACATTCTTCTGAGTTTTCCTTTCAACGTATGAAATCTTTGTTTGACGAGTTAGGAGTCATGGCTTCTCCGGACAAGGACACTCCGCCATGCCACCAAATGCTTTGCTTAGGTGTTTGGATCAACACCTTGGACATGACTTTGTCTGTTCCTGAGTTTCGTATTTCTGAACTGCAATCCGAACTTCAAACCTGGCTGCACAAATCCACTTTTACGAAGCGGCAACTGCAACAGCTACTGGGTAAATTGTCCTTTGTTTCAGCTTGTGTGAGGCCAGGCAGGGCTTTCATGAATCGTTTCTTAAATGCCCTTCGGTCTTGTTCCTCGTCTCCTAAGCAGACTGTCCATGCTATCACCGATGACCTTCGCTCCGACGTCAACTGGTGGCTTTTGTTTCTTTGCTCGTACAATGGTGTTTCCGTGATACCGTCATATGTCCTAATTTCCAACCCGGAACTCTTTGCTACTGACGCTTGCCTCACCGGCTGTGGTGCCGTTTGTTTCGGTGAGTTTTTTCACAAGGAGTTCCCAGATTTTATACTCTGTCAGGGCCTTCACATCAATGAATTGGAACTACTCACTGTTGTCATTTCTATCAAGCTGTGGGCTCACAAGCTACAGGGTCTTCAAGTAGAACTTCTGTCGGATAACGCCACCTGTGTTTCAGTTATTTCGTCTCAACATTCCTCCAATGTTTTCATGCAACGCTGTTTACGAGAACTCTGACTGCTCCTTGCATTGTATAACATCCAGCTATTCGTTCGGTCGGTTTGTGGTTGTGACAATTGGCTTGCTGATTCTCTCAGCAGATTCCACACTGGCAATTATTGTCACCAGTTTCATTCGCTCGCCGCTGATCTCTCTCTCACAGAGTGTCCCGTGTCTGACAGTTTATTTCGTTTCGCAATTGAGTAACTTGATCTTGAAAATTGTTATGTTCCTTCTGTTTTTGCAGAAAGTGTGGTACCACTGGTGGATTACGCCAACAAGCTTCAGTCCTTTGCCTTCCAGGAGTCGACAAAGGCGAACTTGAGAACTCAGTTGAACAGTTATCTTTTGTTTTGTGAATTTTTTGGTTTAGTTCCGTTTCCTGTTTCTAAGCAGTCTTTCCTAGCTTATTTAGTTTTTCTCTCGAAGTCGTTATCTTGTTATCGTTCTTTACTTAATTACATCAACATTCTTAAGCATATCAACAGGTACCTTGGTGCTGATATTTCCTTCATGCGAGATTATGATGCAGTTCTTACGCAGCGTGGTCTTCGACGTGTGATGGGCGACTCTGTATGCACCACTTGTCCTATTACTGTTGATATTCTTTTGAATGTGTTTAAATATTTTAATTGGTCTCTACCATTACATATTTGTATGCATGCAGCGTTTTTAGTTGTCTTTTTCTCATTTCTCAGAATTTCAAATTTAATGTCGTATTCTTTAGCAGACACTCAGTCCGGCAACGCTTATTTCCTCAAGCGTGAAGATGTCTCTTAATTCTACGGGAGCGGTTCTTAAGGTTTACAGGACCAAAACAATTCAATTTCACCAGCGCGTTCTCGAAATTCCGTTGCCGTTTATTCCCAATTCTGTGTTGTGCCCGGTCACCGCCTTGAAGCGTTATCTAAGCATGGTGCCGGCACAAGCTAATTCGCCTTTGTTTGTTCTTAATCAGTGTGGCGAACTTAGGCCTATCTTCGCCGCTCATTTCAACCGTTTTTTCAAATCGTGTGTAGCATCGGTGGGTCTTAACCCTTGCAATTTTTCTTCGCGCAGTTTTCGTCAAGGGGGAGCTACTTTTGCTTTCAATTGTGGTGCACCTACTGAATTTATCAAAGGGCAGGGCGACTGGCGAAGCGACGCTGATCTAGTTTATCTTAAATTATCTACTCAGAAGAAACTTGACATATTGCATTTCATTTCTGCCAGGCTTTCCAATTTATCCTTTCAATAAATTTTTTTTTCACCCCTCCGTTCTCATTTCATCTTCCCCTCTTGGGTTTGGGGTTTTTACTCTTTTTATTGCTCTTCGCTGTAGCGTTCAATAAATCACTCGTTTGCCCCAAACTCGTGCGTAGTCTTGGTGTTCTCGTAATTTGGTGGTTTTGGCCTGTCAAAACAGTTAATTAGCCGGGGACACACCCCCTCGTGTCAAGTTTCTTCTGGATCTATTAAAGTCTTGAGCGTCGGCTCAAAGGTCAGTTCGCGATCTCTTCGCTGTCTTTTCCCTCCCTCCCGCCCTTGTTTTATTCTTTTTATTGCTCTTCGCTGTAGCGTTCAATAAATCACTCGTTTGCCCCAACCTCGTGCGTAGTCTTGGTGTTCTCGTAATTTGACACATGTTTGTATTAGCACATGTACATGTTGGAACCTCATGCATGCTTGGCTGTGAATAAAGAAACGATGTCTGTTAAGTCATTCTAGTCAACTGTTTATTCATTTGGAAACACAATATGGTGTCAGAAGCGAGATAGTGAATCCAGTAACCAAGCCGGTTCATTGTCATTGTTCAACGTTCACTTTGATCTCATCCTCGCTCCTCGTTACATTTGTTCGCCTTTGAATGCTTAATCGCAAGCGAACATCATGGCACCACAAGCCCTCAAAAATCTCTGTCAGCTCTACTTCTCCAGTCCATTAAAAGAAAAAGGCGAGGAAGAACAAGTCAGTTACCTCTTAATTTGGTCTGGCGAAGAAGGGATCGAGCTGGTCTCCACTTGGTCACTAACAGCCAATGAAAAGAAATCGCTCAACACATACTGTGAAAAGTTCGAGGACTACGTGGTGCCTAGAAGTAACTTTAGGCTCGCACACTACAAACTCCGCACCCTGAAGCAGGAACCTGGTGAATCCGTTGATTCATTTCTCAAAAAAGTGCGAATGCTAGTAAACGAGTACAAGTTTACAAGCCCCGACGAGCATATTGTCGACTCTCTAATCTTCAGATCGAATAACCCACACATTCAGTCAAAATTCCTCGAGTTCGATGCCACTCTAACCCTTACCAAAGCAGTGAGCATCGCAAGAACTCTAGAAGCCACCAGTAATCAATTACAGGACATAAGAGGCAGCCAAACCACCATGGTCAATGCTCTGAGACAACAACATGGCCGAAGCACGGGGAACCCAACACGAAACACCACAAGCACAGGGATCCCAAGGCGAAAAATGAGGAAAATGTGGCAGCTTTCTAATCCACCACGAAGATCATGCCCAGCATACGGAACGAAATGTGAGGCCTGTGGCAAGTTTGGCCACTGGAAATCTGTCTGCCGTTCACACCCAAGCTCCAAAACCAGTCATGAGCCATCCAGGGATAGGCAGCACAAACCACGACAAAGCATACATGCCTTAGACACCACAGAGCCTGACACCGAACATCCAACAACACAGCATACCAACACTACACACATGCTGGGCACCCCGCAACTGTATTTCCATTCCCTATACATAAACAGTGTCTCTGAACAAGACACTCAAGCCTTGTTACAGCTAGAAGTGAATGCAGGTCAGGGCATCATGCCCCTACTGTGCAAAATTGACACAGGAGCTGAAGGAAATGTTATCCCTATAAACACATACAAACAGTTGTATCCACAGTCAGCATATAGCCAAGATGGTGCTCCCCTCGGCCTGAGCTCTTCTAACACAACAATTACTGCCTTTGGTGGTAACACCATACAGCATTATGGCACCTGTGAACTCAACCTATTACATAACGGCTACTCAAAACCGTACCCCTTTCATGTGGTAAACACAACTGGGCCAACAATCCTGGGCCTCCCTACATGCAGAGACATGCAACTAGTCACCCTTAACTACAGCCTCACCACTGCCACATCACCACAGACAACAAAACCTGTACCGAAACCCCTTGGTGACACAGATGCAAAGAAGGAGCTTCTCCTCCAGTATGAAGACTGCTTTAAGGGTATTGGCTGTTTCCAAGGGGAGTTTCACATTACTCTGGACCCTACGGTTCCACCAGGCATTCACCCCCGCAGCGAGTACCCAAGGCACTGTGTGAACCACTTAAAAAGGAACTTGATGCCCTCGTCCAGCAAGGCATCATAGCCAAAGTAGACGAACCTACCGACTGGGTTAATTCATTGGTGTGCGTTACAAAGAGCAATGGCACACTCCAGCTGTGTCTCGACCCTAAGGACCTCAATCGCGCTATCAAGCGGCCACACCATCACACCCCAACACTGGACGAGGTCCAAAATATTTCTCCATTGTCGACGCCCATAGTGGATATTGGAACATTCAACTTGACCATGAGAGCTCCTTGTACACCACTTTCAACTCACCTCATGGCAGGTACAGATTCTTGAGGCTCCTATTTGGTTTAATCTGTGCACAAGACATCTTTCAAAAGGAGGTTGACGAGGTGTTCGGTGATCTCCCTGGTGTCACAAGAATTGCTGACGACATAGTTATCTACGGGCGTGACCAAAGTGACCATGACACAAAACTAAGAGCTGTCATGGAACAAGAACATGAAACTGGCCTCTGCTTCAATGCAGACAAGTGCAAGATAAGGTGTACCGAAATACCCTTCTTTGGAAACGTCATCAGTGACAGCGGCCTCAGACCAGACCCACGGAAGATTGAAGCGATCGTCAACATGGATCCTTCAGCGAGCCTTGCTGACCTACAAACCTTCCTTGGCATGGTACAGTTTCTCAGTCGTTTCGTACCCAAATTGGCATTCCTATCAGCTAACTTATGGGACCTGACCAAAAACAGCAGCGAGTTCCAGTGGGGCCCAGAACACCAGTCGTCCGTAGATAAGGTCAAAGAGGCAGTCACGTCCGCCAGTACACTACAGTACTTCGACAGTACGAAACCAGTCACAATCCAAGTTGATGCATCCATACGTGGTCCTGGTGTGACCCTCCTTCAGGACAAAGTTCCTATGGAATATAGGAGCAAGCTTCTCACTGAAACAGAAGCCCGCTACTCAAACATTAAAAGAGCAATGCTAGCTGTCGTGCACGGCCTTGAGAAGTTCCATTACTATGCATATGGCAGACACGTCACTGTCGAGACAGACCACAAGCCAATGGAGGCTATTTTCAAAAAACACCTCACATCCACTCCACCACGCATTGCAAGAATGATGCTTAGGATTCAAAAATATGATGTGGAAATATGATACGTTCCAGGAAAGGACATTCCACTGGCTGACGCACTGTCTCGAATCAGCCCACTTCCAGGTGACACAATTGAAGGGCTTGATGTGACACAAACTGCTCCACCACGATAAGGTGATGATCCCAATCGGATCCCAATCGGAGCAGAACCATGAACCATGAACTGCACCTCCACCTAAATGCTACCCCAACAAGGACCAACGAAATTAAAGAGGAAACAACTAAAAATGAAGTTCTCCTCTCACTCCATGCAGTCATCACACAAGGTTGGCCCGATACAAGATCAGAATGCCCAGCGCCCCTTCATGCATACTGGAATTACCGCGATGAATTGACTGTCGCAGATGGTATCATCCTGAAGGGCACACGCATCCTTATTCCTAAAAGCTTACAAGCTGATGTGTTGCAGCAGCTACACTATGCACACCAAGGTGCAGAAAAGTGCAAACTCCGTGCCAAAGGATCAGTGTTCTGGGCCAACATAAATCGGGACATTAAAGAAATGGTCAAATGCTGTGCCCCATGCCAGCACAATAAAAACATCAATGTGAAGGAGCCCCTCATGCCCCACGATGTTCTTTAGAAACCATGGCACACTCTAGGATCTTACTTGTTCTTTTGGAACAACTCGCCCTACTTGCTACTGTCTAATTACTATAGCAAATTCCCAATAGTGAGAAAGTTGGACATCAGATTGGATACAACAATTGCCCACCTGAAATCCATATTTGAGGAGCACGGTATCCCAAGTAAAATCATCACCGGCAATGACACTCAGTTCACCTCTGCCTTATTCCAGGAGTTCAGTAGCAGCTATGGATTTATCCACACAACCACCAGTCCATACTTCCCACAGGCTAATGGTTTTATTGAGAGAACGGTGCAAATGGTAAAGAACCTCCTACAGAAGTGCAAGGAATCTGGTGCAGATCCTCATCTTGCTATGCTGTACCTCCGATGCACTCCCCTTGATCACAATATTCCGTCGCCAGCGGAACTCCTAAACTCAAGAGTCTATCAAACCAATCTGCCAGCGATCTCCAAACCAAGTTTGTCCCTATCAGCAGATGGTGACATCAACTCCAGACTCCAAACAAGACAGGAAAAGCAAAAGTCGCAATACGACAAAACTTCCAAGCCTCTTCCTGCACTGCACCCGGAAGACACAGTGAGTGTTCTCAACCCGCACAACTACAAGTGGGAACCAGGTGTCGTCAAGTGCCACACGCAGGCCCCTCGCTCATATGTGGTCAGCATGACAAACAGCAGTATCCACAGGCGCAACCGCTGCCACATCCGCCCGACAGGAGAGAACATCAGATTGCAGCAAAGCAGCAACATGGAAATTTCAGAGGCTCAACTTGTACTGCCACCTCCAACTTATACCACTTCACCGAGTGCACCACCTAGTGACCATACCCCTACAAGTGAGCAGACTGCACCATCACCTCCAGTGCCTAGCCCCGAAACCACAATAAGACCTGTGACCAGAGAGCCAACACTGCGCTGATCCTCCAGGGTGATCAAACCCCCTGTTAAGTTGAACTTATGAACTGCACCAAAAAAAAAGATTTTTGTTATAAGTTTTGATCAAGAACCTTTGCATGAACAGTGAACATTGTATTATTTCTTATTTGATCTTATTAGCTTTTCTTGTATGTACCTTGTTTATTTAGTTGCTCTTTTTCCTCGTTCGGAAGAGGGGAATGCCATAGTTCATTATGACACGTTTGTATTAGCGCATGTGCATGTTGGAACCTCATGCATGCTTGGCTGTGAATAAAGAAACAATGTCTGTTAAGTCATTCTAGTCAACTGTTTATTCATTTGGAAACACAACAGCTGTTTCTGTAGGTACGTAGCTTTGGGTTACATTGCTGCTAATCACTATAAATTTGTCATTTTTCGACTATTATTATTTTCTCTTTTATTCAACCCTATATGCAAAAAAAAAAATTGTTCACTGGGAAGACATTAATGAACTTTGGTTTTTTACCAAATCTCAATTTGATCTGGATTTAAATAATTTCACAAGAACCAACTTTTAAAGTGTGACATTTAGTCATGTATACAAGTAGCCTGTTCCAGGCCTACTTAGAAATTAAAAATAAGGTTTAAATTATTGAGTTGTTTTTATGGACTTTCTCATGTCAAGTTAAAAAAAAATTTAAAGCCATATGCCATCATCCTTGAGCTGGCTCAAATAAAGCACCAATGTGGATATCATCCAGTTATTTTGGCTGTATTATATGTAAGTCACAAATAATCAGTTTTTCTCTAAAATATTAAAAAGCTGAAAATAAGGAAGGCTGCATAACAAGCGACTGCAAATCTCTGATGATCTCTGCACGGCTATTTCTGAAAACGCTTACAGTTTGCTCATATTCAGTTCCTATCTAAGAAATCAAATAAATAACGAACAAATGACTGTATGGAAAAAATGAGATGTGTTTTGAAAAATAGTCATACTGTTTCGTGACTCGGCCTAACAGCTTACGATTTTTTGGCTTTCATCTGCTGGTTCTTGAATCTGATTGGCAGTAACAAAATATGTAGACATTCCAGACATAATTTTGGCATTCACCACTTTCATCATCACACCATAACATGACCATTGCTTCAATTTTATTGTGTATAAATTAGGTTATTGTATCTTCCTTGTGGCTTATGCAATAACGTGAACCTCATCTGTCACAGTTAAAACATACAGATTGTGTAATCCAGAACATTGAGTTTATCGTATACAACATCCTTTGTGTCAACAGCTATTGTTTATAGGAATTGTCAACAGGAACTCAGTAAATAAAAGTGGCCATAGTGTTCTTTTACATGTACTTTGCTTTGCTTTGTTCTGTTCAGTTATGCTGTTTTGTTTAAAAAATTGTTCTAGTTTGACTTTGACAAGTCATACGGCATGTAAACAAACACCATTTACAGTATTACCTAATTTCCTGATACATGTAACTTGAACTCCCACTAACTCAAACCTTTTCCAATTTCCCTTAGAGGCTCGAGTTATAGTGTCCACAATTAGCTTTTAGCTAAATACCTTGACACTTTAATAAAGTTTATGTATGTATGTATGTATGTATGTATGTATGTATGTATGTATGTATGTATGAATGTATGTATCAGGATTCAACAGTTAATACATCACTATAAAAAAGTAGTGCAGCTGTCACACTGTTTCTTCCATATCACAACAAAAACAGTATCATTCAATGCATTTTTTTTCTTCCTTTTCATTGGCCCAAGAGCCCACCACGTAACCTGCAAATGAATGGGTAGCAGTAATTCTGCTTGTGCACACAAAGTTGTTTAGCTGCATATAATTCTGCTCATGCGCACAAAGTTGTTTTGCTGCGAATAATTGTTCTGCTCCCATAATCTACAATGGAAGCATGATTTCTGCTCTGTTTTAGCAGTTATGAATAAATAATAAATTAAAAACAAACTCAGTGATCGAATGATAAAATAATTATTGAACTCAGGTGTTGCAAAATATTGTGATTTGTCAGTGTCTTGCAGATCGATTATTTGTCTCAGCCTTTGGCTTTGGTAGATATTTTGCTCAACCTCGTCCCATAAATTGATAATTATTTGAGCTATTTTGAAAAAAATAGCTCATTAGCAGGCGCAAAGGTTGGTTTCTGATGTTTGTTTGTTAGTATGTATGTATGTATGTATGTCTTGGGTTATGTCACACCAATCAGATTGTCTGTAGTATGTACACCGTGTACTATGTCAGCCAATCAAATTCTCGCTTCTAAAATGGTATTACTGAAGGTCAGAGAAGGGCACTTGGCATGAATTGAAAATCAGCCATCTTGGATGTTCGCGATTGTTGCCTCAAACACTAAAAGTGTAAAGTTTTGAAGATTTGTTGGTTGGGAATTGTGCAGTAATCCCGACTGGCTTGCTAACATGGCAACAGGCAAGGGCATTTATTCGGAAATACTGCCTAAAATGTGCTATATGCATGAATTGTACAATTAATGGTCTGCGAGGGATGAGACGTCCAAAAAATGTGGACTGCGGTTACGTTTATAGGTGAGCTTATACTGAAATAAGAAAGTATAGCTTTATTGCAAAAACGGCAAGCGGATTTCAAATAATGTGATGCGGAACATGAATTGGATGTTTCAAACCTGGGTTTCAAGCGATTACTATTTGAAATGGTAGCTTTTTTGTCAGTCACGTTGTCTGCCCGTGAAAATGTTGAACTTTGTCCTTATAGAAACTTGTCCGGGATGCATGGAGTTCAACAGAGAAAACTTAATGCAATTAATATACAATTTACAGTATTTAAAACGTTTATCTTTCTGTGAATTAATGTGAGCAGATGTGTAGGTTATTAATTGTATGCCCCAAGCGATTACTACAAGCGAGTAGCGACTGTATTTTGTATGAGCAGTCACGTTGTGTGCACGTGCAAATGTTGAACTTTGTCCTTATAGAAACTGGTACGTGATGGAATTCAACATGTTTTCGAGAAAACGTTAATTCTTATGGTGCGTTAAAAAACGCCTGTTCAAAAAACTGTTAGTTGCAAAATTCATTTTGGATGCGCTAAGTTTCTGATTTAAGACTTTTCTTGTCGACATTACAGGAAACGATGTTTGGTTCCAAATGTTAACCTCAAGGTTGTGGTTTTGAGTTGAAAACAATTTAATCTAATTAGTTTCTGTTTCTATTTGCACGACTTTTTTGTGGAGAATAAAAACAGTTGTTTGAATACTATTAGTTGCAATTTACAAGGAGACTACCAATATTCATTTTACATTCGTTTAGTTTCTGTTAAAGACTTTTCTGGTTGACATTACAGAAACAGGTGGTTCAAAGAATTTTTGTCACTAATTTAATTAGCTTGTGGTTTGGAGTTAAAAACTATTTAATTTAATTAGTTTGCGTCTTCCAGGCCAAAGGGAACCATTTCCACGTTTCTTTTGTGAATAATAAAAGCAACTTTTTAAAAAAAGACTAGAATTTTCAGAAAATAATAATCCTTCAATTTGGATGCATCAAATTTCTGTGCAAGACTCTTCTGGTTGACATTTAATACACTGATTACAGAGACAAGTTGCTCATTTCACTGGGGCCGTAGTTTCGTCATAAAATAACTCCGAAGATCCCGTGAAAAAGCTAGCCAAAACTTCCCACCTATTTTCATACCATAACCCTTTAGGCTAGAATACAAAAGCAAACTTTGCATTTTTCCACCTAAATAGAGTTTTGGTCCCAGTGGGCCCGTTTCTCGAAAGTCCCGACAACTTTTCGGGCCCGCAACTCATATTCAAATCAGAATCTATAAAATGGTGATGCATTTTTAGCCCTCAAACCAGCTCGACTTGTTTTGTCAATTTAGAATTTTATTGCTTAGCTTTCAAAATCAACAAAATTTTAATCTTTAATGAATACATTGCGCACATAAGATAGCTTTCCGGGCCCGAAACGTTATCGGGACGTTCGAGAAACGGGACGCAGGTCGTGATCTCGGCAGTTTTTGGGGGTAGGGGGCGGGCCGGAGGATTTGAAAAACGTATATCTGCAGGCGGTTATTTGTGCTAGTTTTCTTCCACTGTTTTGTTGCTTTCACCATTTCATATCATTTAAGGAATTTTCAAAATAGCTCATGCACGCAATGCATGCCTATGTTTATTATCATTGTAATATAGATTTTTGAGAAACCACTAAAGCAAAATGTTTGTGACTTTATTGCACTCTCAAGTGGCAGCTAAGGTTGAACGAAAACATTAAGCAAGGCCTAAATCAACATCTATACTTCTTCTTTCAGCTGCGAACAAACGTGAAATGCACTCTTTTAATCTGTGATTATTACTAGTATAATAGGTTAAAAAGTGATTTAGGGGAAACAAAACCACATTTCCATTTTATAGTTCTAAACATCCATTTACACAGGCAATTTGTTTTCTGCAATTTTTTGTCGCACTTTTGCAATTTTTGCCACACAAATTGCAGCAAATGTCTCACCCAAATCACACAGAAATCATCGCTACAGTGTAGTTTACACATGCTACAAAAGTTGCATTGCAGAGCATGACGAAAATCACATCAAAAATGTAAATTCCCTTGCTTGCCTTGTGACACAACCCTTGTATGTCCATTTTTTTAACCGCTTATAAATGGCTGAATATTGTCATTACTCAGTTGAGGAACAGTGTATTTCTTTTAAACGTAGGGGCAAGGGTGGAAAATAGTGGAATTCTTTATGCACATGTTATTGGCTTCCCACAGGGGTCAACCCCTTGGGTTGCCAGGGGAATATGTTGAGGAATAAGGGGGGTTTGAATATATTCTTAGCCCCTGGGAAAGGAAAATTCTAGACAATATTTCAAGTTAAAAAAATAAAGGAGAGTGGATTGCAAAGATATAAAAGCTCAATCGTAGATGACAACCACCTGCGAGTATTAAAATGTAAAACACAAATTATTACCATTTTTTAACACATGATAGAATGAGAAAATATTAACTTAAATGTGAATACTATGGCAAAGAAGGTTGATTGTAATTGACATAATAATATAAAATTAATGCAGAACTTCCTGCATTTTGATTGGCTGAAAGAGTGTCAACTGATTCCAAACAGTGCAGAAAGTTGAAATTGAGTGCAAAAACTTGAAATTAAAAATGATTAACAGTCATGATAGCTGAACACATCTCCATTCTTGAGCCATGGAGAAACAAAATGGCAGACAAAAATGAAACAAGATTCAAACAGTATAACAGAATTTTAATAAAAATTCTGTGAAATACAACTAGAGGATTTGGAAAAAAAGGACAGGAGCACAACAAAGAAAAAAATAAACCGGCAAATCGATGGGACCCCTACAAAATCTGTGATGAATTTTATGCTGGAGTTTAAACCAAATGCTAGCCTATGAATCTAATTGTACAATAGAATTACAATATAAAATAACTGTTTGTGATTGAAATAGAAATAGTGAAATGGGCAATTCCACAAAATATCCATACCATACCACAGGCAGCATCTTGGAATTCCAAAGGCAAGGAGGGTTCTTTGGACTGGAATTTCGAAGGCATGGGGGAGGGTTAGGCCTGGATTGCCAGAGCGGAAACACAGGTTGAAAACGCTGATCTGTTGGCTTTGCTAGTTCATAAATCAAGCACAAACTGAGGACAGCAGATAAAAATCGATCACCAGGGCTGTGCTCTAGCAGTGCCCAGGGGCCTCAGGCTCCTTACTTTTATCTTCGGGCAACTAGAAAAACTTACTTTTGCATAAAGCTTAAGTGCCGGGCTCCCCAGATTTCATAGTTGGAAGCCTTTGGGCTCCCTGTGATTCTTCTAAGAGCACAGCCTTGATCACCCAAGTGTTTATGTTTATGAGGTGGAAAAGAGATCAAAATGGGAATGTGAGGCCAGGGGTGCTCCACAGGCCCTACAAATTATTGACGAATTGCTTCCTAGATTAATAAAATTATAAAGAATCCATGTTTGTATTCACTTCATAGGTGGCCACAATAGTCGTAGGCATCTATTCATTGCATGCAGAAAGCTTATACCAGTTGTTTATGCACAAATGTTTGTTTTCTCTCGAATTGATGATGTATCCTGGAAGAACTTGACATACAAATGTAAGGAAATACACTATTCCTATGATCCTTTCAGCTTTTACTATGGAGTGAAATTCTGAAGGGGAGGGGGGCAGTTAACAATAATGGAATTACAAGGGAATGGGGGTAGAGCATTTTGGAATTTCGGAAGGCAAAGGGGCATTTAAGTGTCGATGCCACCCCTGGTAGTGTATGGATATATGTGTCGGAGTAGTTGAAAGGCCTCTAGCTTGAAAGAAATGTCCACTCACTACAACAAGAAAGCAAAAAGGCCATACAAGCATCTAAATCTAACCTTGGTTATGTCCCATGGAGCAAATGAACTCAGACCTGTGATTAAACTTTTGCATGTGCAACAAAAACTATTTGGTTGCTTTTGCCTCATTGTTTTAGCTTTCAAAGTTGTCCAGAGCATTTTTAAGATTTAATACTTGCCAACTACGGCATAAATTAACAAAACCACGACAGCATACATCAAAACAATTTAACCACATCAGCCTACAAAAACAGCAAAATCATGACGACGTCTATGTTTTGCTTCATTCTTTTATATAGTTTCTAACAGTAGCTAGGAAAGTTAAAATACGAAAAAACCCTTGATGCAGTTCTTGTAGAGAGTGCATGAATATTCGCAAATAAATTCACCTGTCAAAATTTCAACCAATCTGAGGTGACGTTGTTGAACAACGAAAACAACCACAGCCTGACAGAAATTTTTGCATGAATATTATTATTAAACAAGTAATCACATGATTTTTCTCATGCACTTTTTTTGGAATAAATGAGCACTCGTACATTTTTCAAAGGCCACAATTTGCTCGTTCTCATTTATTCCAAATTGCACTCGAAATATGTGATTAATACCTAATTGAAGTTTGCAAATACCCATAGAGAGGCTCAAAAAATTATACTGGAAATATCGAGGATCAAGGGTAAAAGTACTTACAAAAAAAGAAGCTGACCTCTTTTAAGGGGTAAGGATGGAAATTACAGGTATTCTCCAAAGTGTTACAGGAACATTTTGGCACAAACCAGCTGTTGCTGAAACAACGCAGCTTCGTGCAATTTCTCAGCTGATGTGAGCTCGCGCGTTGGCAATTTAAAAGATATGCTATAAATAACTGTTAATAAAAAACCTCAACTGAACACAAAGTAATAAAGCTTTAAATACAATTAAATACCTTTTAAGTCCTCTGTTGTGCCGATAAACCTGCATTTCTAACAGAATATCAACCTCGACGACTATCCATATCTCCTCAACTCCGCGCTGACGCGAGCATTCCCACAATGCATTGCTTTTATCTTGGAAACGAGGTTAGCGAGGAACTTATCAAGCAGCGCGATTCGTAAAATACCGTATTTCCTCGAATAATAGCCGGGGGAGATTATTACTTTTTTCACTCCAAACGGGGGCGATTGTTCGAGGGGAGGCGATTAATAGAGAGGGCGATTATTTCAACTGTTGCTCGCTGGAAGTGCTAAGGTGCTAATTAGAGAGCTCCAAGTTCTTTACGTTCTTTATTACACTTACAGCTTCCCTCCGCTAAATTACAAATAGATAATAAATTAAATTAATCACTACTATAAAGAAACGAGTCAAATGCACGAACGTCACTATATAAAAACTATATGAAAACCGTGCTTTTGTAAACTCGATTCGGAGGATGTGGGGCAATTAATCGAGGGGCTGGCGATTATTTAAAATATTTCCACCAGGGGGGGGGGGGGGGGGGGCGATTATTCAAAGGACGGCTATTATTCAAGGAAATACGGTAGCCGTGTTTCTTGGTCACAAATGGACAGGGGGAGGGAACTCACATATAAAAATGACGAAGGTGCTCGTCAGAAATTTTCGAAAAACACCGTAAAAGGTACTTGAATCTCGAGGAGCACCGCCATCATTCCCAGTTTAAGGTTTGGTCGATGTAGACTCTAAGGGATTTAGCTGATGCTACTTATTCTACAGAGTTATTACTTATAGTAAGAGAATGGCTTTCTGAAAATTGCGATAACTTCTGCCTTGATGCAATAAGTATAAACTCAGTTTTTGTCAAATTCAGGGTAAGATTGTTAGCTGATAACCATGTGTATGCGTTACTTAAGTCATAATTAAGGCAATCATTTATATCCGGCTTAACGTCTGCACTAGCAAACGTCAAGCTGGTATCATCAGCGTACATCCTGGTTTATGAATACATCAAGCAATTTGGTAAGTCGTTAATATATAACAAAAACAGAAGAGGTCCTAAAATTGTTCCTTAATGACTCCTTAAGGAACACCGCATCTCAAGAATTTCGGGGTTGACTTACAGGAGTTAATGTGACAAATTTGAGTTCTATCCTCTAAGTAAGAAGGAAACCATTTATAACTGGACCGACGAATCCATTAGTATTGCAATTTCTTTAACAAAATATCGCGATCAACTGTATCAAAGGCCTTTTTGAGGTCCAAAATGACGACGGCGTTAACAAAACCACGATCAATGTTCATGGCCCAACTATCAGTAGCTTCAATTAGTGCCGTAAGTGTGGAGTGCAAGGAACGAAAACCAGACTGATAACCAGTAAGAAATCTATTCCTAGTTAGAAACTGATATAAAAACGTCCGATGCAAAACCCTTCACTAAATCGCTTTAAAATTCGCCGTTTTCAGCTACAAGAACGACACCACACAACATTTCAGGTAAAATACGTTTATTTTGATCTTTTATATGCATTTTGTCTAATTCCTTTAAGTAATTTGAGACCTAATCGCGCAACGTGCAAGTTTTAAAAGATATTGTACCAGTTGGGGAACTTCATCAAAGAAGCAAAATTATTAGCTATTGTCTTCTGCTATTCTTATTGTTTAAGCACGAATATTCCTAAAATTTATTTGACGCAAATGGATTTTCTTTATTTTTATAATGAAATATAATTATGAACCATCAGCTCCTCCCCTATTTTTGAAACCAAACATACAGCTATTTCAATTAACTTTGTCGGATCAAAGCAAAAAGCCAAGACCGCAAGGCAGTATGGGTAGTTGTAACTAACCATCCTAGATTCCGGTTGTCAGTGCGGGGGAGACGGAAAATGGGCGACAGTACTAAAGACTTTTGCCTCCTTTTTTTAAGGAGGAAAACAAAAACCGATACGGATCATATTACCTTCGAAGAATTCCTTAATTTGACTGTGTGGGAAGGTAATAGCAAAGCGCACAAATGACGTCAGTACTCATGTTTGTCTGAGTTTATAATTTATTCTTGTTTATTCTTGCATTTCTGACAATAGAAATTCCTTATTAGGAATCCCCTGAGAGTCACTTTTGGTTTGTTTGTCTGAGTTTTAAGGTGGTCAGACACGAGGGGTCATGTAGCAGGGACATGTCGCAGCGACGTGTCGCAGCGACAAAAATTTGTGTAGTACACACTGAGGGACATGTAGCAGGGACATGCGGCGGGGACATGTAGCAGGGACAAAATCATAGCGCTTGCACACACATGAAAATGTTGCGGGGACATGTCTCAGGGACATGTTGCAGCGACAAGTCCCCTCGTGTGAACTGATACTTTCATAATTGTGCAACACCAATTTTGGGGACATTTTGTCTCCGCAACATGTCGCACGGAGTTCAACTTGTTGAACTTCATGGGACACGTCGCGGGGACAAAATGTCCCCAAAATTGGTGTTGCACAATTGCGAAAGTATCAGTTCACACGAGGGGACGTGTCGCTGCAACATGTCCCTGAGACATGTCCCCGCAACATTTTCATGTGTGTGCAAGCGCTATGATTTTGTCCCTGCTACATGTCCCCGCTGCACGTCCCTGCCACATGTCCCTCAGTGTGTACTACACAAATTTTTGTCGCCGCTACACGTCGCTGCGACATGTCCCCGCTACATGACCCCTCGTGTCTGACCACCTTTAGTTCTATAAATAGTAATTGTGCGCTACGCTATTAAGCAGCCACGACGGCAGAGACAGCGAGAACGGCACAAACCATAGGTTTAATTAGCAAAAACAATGCCCCTGCACGTGCGTTTTACATTTTGGTACTTTTCTTTGCTGTTCAGTGACTTCAAAACAACAACGTCAAATGGTCAAATTTTCATTTAAACTTGAAAACCGTCCCTACAAATTAAGCTCCTTGACAATCCTAGTCAAGTTAGACAAACTAAACAAATTGGAAGAACTGCAAAGTAGTTTATATAGAAAGAATCCTTGGTGTTGTTGTCGCAGTTGCTTTTTAAAATTAGCTCGCTAGTGTTAATTATGGTGAATTTTTATTCAGAAAAATCCTATACCACCTTGCGGTCTTGGCTTGTAGGCTTAAAGCTTTCATCCGACAACGTTAATTGAAATAGCTGTATATTTATTCATAAGTTTGAACCTACCATGCAGATTTTAGACAATTGACATATTATCAAAATTTTAAAACAGTATTATGTGTACAGAAACACCACTGACAGCGAAAACGAACGTGTTTGCAAAACATGTTTATTCTGAGCATGATGAGAGCATGATGGAAACTACTTCACGAGGTAGTTTCGATCTAAGCCAGACGAAACACGTTAGCGCATAATATATGTTGTCTTCCTGTTGAACGCTGCAATGCCCTTTGTTCCCGAAGGGCTTGAGAAGTGAAATTAAACAACAAGTCATGCAACAGCGAGTTTAAGCTCCATTTTATTTCCGTTCATGTGTAATTATAAAGATTTTATGCGAACTTTATTATAATATGCTTGATTTGTAAAACCGAGCATAAATTATAGAAGCAGGCGTGAAACGTGTTTTGAAATTAAAGGCCCACCATCACCCAAAAGACGTTGCGGTCGTTTGTTTTTGTTTTGAAATGCTCCATTGTTCATACGCGTGATCTGATTGGTTGCACGCATTCAAGCGTGAATTTCATGTTACACGAAATTCAGCACAAAGTGATCACGGCGCGCGCAGCATTTTGGGTGAAGTAAGGTGGGCCTTTGACAGCAAATGTGAACAATGAAATTGCAAACATGTTTACGGGAAACACGGTGTTTCGTTGAAACATGTTTACTCTTAACATGTTCCGGGTGCTGATGTGAACACAGCATTAGTTTGCTGTTTTCATTGGTTGGATTTCTTTGGAACAAAGCTAAGGCTCCGGGTCGCGTAAATAGTTTTCTTTCCATAAAGGATTTCCTCGTTTCAGTATACCCCGAGAGACAGAGTACATGTTACTTCTTCATTTCGTATTCTCAAAGAAAGAAAAAACACTTGCTGCGATCTACCAGCTGTTCAAAAGTTGAAGCTAACACAAAATAATTCAATAATCAATAAACAGGAAAACGAGACAGTTGACAAGCGTCCTCTTGAAACAAAAAAAAACATGGTATTATGAGATGTTGAATCCACAAGGCCACTGCTGGAAACCTCGTTCGCAAACCCGTAATAATGTACTTGAGCGCTTGGAACTCCCGATCTGGAGCCCTTAAGACGAAAAAGCACTGCCACTATAAAACGTACAGCCCTGAGGCGGCAAGAGAAGATAATTTACGTGACGAAATCTTGAAATACATTTCGATACCCCTATCTGGGCAAACTAGCCGATTCCGGCCCCTTTTAAGGGCAAAAGAATTCCCATTCCTGAGGGTTTTAGACCAAATGTGGTTAAACAAGAGATCTGAGTTATCAGAAAGACGTAGGATTTCCGCGGATTTTACATTTGCTAGGTCCGACGAGGCGTGATCACCCGAAAAGTATAGCGCCTTAAAGAACGCCTGATCGCTGGCGAAAGTAAATGCCCGCTGTACATTTAACGTTGAGAGAGCCAGCTGTTCATGGAAATACGTACAAAGGCGTTCCAAATGTGACAACAAAAATGGATTGCCTGGGAAGGGGTAACCCTAGCTTGAAGTTGTTCAACCCGGATACAAGTCAAATATCGCGACACTTCCAAACTACTCGGTAGATTCCCTTTTCCTAAAACCGGGTCCCAATCGCTAACTCTACTATTTTGTTCAAAAATAGGTCTTAA
Source organism: Cladopsammia gracilis (assembly GCA_022457155.1). Classification (NCBI taxonomy): domain Eukaryota; kingdom Metazoa; phylum Cnidaria; class Anthozoa; order Scleractinia; family Dendrophylliidae; genus Cladopsammia; species Cladopsammia gracilis. The sequence goes on along the minus strand of JAJGOT010000171.1, from coordinate 644,585 downwards.
TTTTTCCAATGATAGAGTCCACCGTTCCCCAAACCAAACGCGTTGGGCAAAGACTATCAGAATGCCCTTTGAGGCCTAGATACTTGCACTTATCACCATGAATTTTTGTTCTCCCCGCCTGGTCCTTCCAAATGAGGAACTTTGCGATATCCCATGGTCGACAAGAGGGAAAGTCTTTTGGGTGCTTTAATTCTGCGAAAAAAACGGATATTTCCTCTTCCAGAGCTTCCTTTTGCCTGACATACGGTGAACTCTGTCGAGCCTTCAGTAATGTCCAAAACTCGCTGCGAGATGGCCTGTTCATTCACTGCAAAATTGAGTTTCTTTGCCTATCTGTCTTTAAGTCTATCGACAATCCTGGACCTGTGCTGGGGCTGCTTGGAGAAGCCTCACAACCGCTAACGTTTCTTTTATGTAAATGTATAGGTTGAGCTACTCCGGAGACCAAAAATCCCTAAGGGCTAAATCCCTTAAAAAAAAAATCCATTCCTGGTCAATGGATAATGTCTCCTCAGCCAGTGTCTGAAGCATCGGTTTCCACTGAAATTTGCGTGTGTTTCTCACTCCTCCAACTCACCTGGCCTATCCAGGAATCGAGGAATCTCCAGTGAGCGACCTCTTCCCATAAAGAATCTAGGCTCCCGTGAGCTGAAGCCACCGCTCCGCAAATGTTCCTTATGTAGTGTTTAGCTGAGGGAACTGTATTAGAAAACGAGACGCACTTGCCTTGAAAACGTTGCAACATTTTGGTGGCTACCTTCTTTCTCATGCAGAGAATCGACTCTCGGAGGTCTGCAAACTTTTCTCGCTTCATGGCGCCGGGAAACTGGAAAGCCTCCAGCTCCGAATCCACGATAAATCCTAAATACTGCAGAGAAATTATCGGGATAAGAGAACATTTCGATAGGCTCAAAACTTAACCAAGGCTAATTAACGTAGCGCAGACGAGGAAGATTGCGGTTTGAGCCGCTTTTTCTCCGTAAGATCGAGGGCGCTGGCACAGACCAAGGGCCAGACGAAGACACGAGTTCTCCTGTCAAACGATCATCAATGTAAATCGAGCATGGGATACCTTCGTTTCTGAAACAAACCCGAGACAGTGGCGCTGAGCGTCTGGTAACTGAAAGCCCATTCTTTCCATCCAAAATGAAGGGTATACGAAAGAAACCACCAGCCCGCACATTCATACCCAAATAATTGTTCACTTAACTTGACCGAATGCTACATATTTTTTCCCTCTGGAAAGAAAGTTATTATTATTATTATTATTATAAGCAGTAAAAACTATCTGTATGCAATACAGTTAAAAGGAACACAGGGCGCCTAGGCGTGACCTGTGCTCCAACTAGTGAGACTAGAGTTAAAAAATATATACAATAAAAAGTAAAATTAAAATATGTATATATATAATAAACTAAACAAATTTACGCTAAAATATGCTATTATTATTATTATTATTATTACTATTATTACTATTATTATTATTCGATTCTCTCCAGTTGCCGGATGTTCTTCTGGGTAATGTTTATTGTGTCTCAGCCACTCCCCGTAGCTGAGAGACACAACACTTTCCTCAACAAGTGCGCAGTTCCGAGAATGGCCGATATTTGTACACTTCCAAGGAAGTCGGTTAAGCCTAAAGAATACCGTTTAGAAGGACGTCGGACACCTTATTGAAACTTATAACGGAGTAACTGGTTAGCTTTAAGTTGATGTTATAGGTAGCAGTTTATATATTTAAATTTAGGCCTGAACAACCCGAGAAGCTAGGTGGTACAGTGGTACAGTGATACGGTAGGCTATCTAAGCCTATGCCTAGCTGAGATCACAGGTTCAATCCTGAGTGGGGGATTTTAGATTTTCTTTTTTACATTTAAAAATTTATTGAAAATAAAATTTAAGTGTCGACATTACGTTATATAAGTCTCAATAAGGTGTCCGACGTCCTTCTGGACGGTATGATTTAGGCACAACCGGTTTTCACGGCCTCGACGCAAGCACAAGCACAAGGATCAAATTTTTTCCTTTTCTTGTGCTTGCGTTTGTACTTGTGCTTGCGTTCGCGTTTTGCTGTGTGAAAACGAAACACTGCATAAGCACAAGGATATTTACTACGTGCGGCCGTGTCTGGCCAATTTAAGCACTCGTTCCAGATCCCCCCGCGTCTGAGCATTTGCGAAACAAATGACGGAGGCCGCGGTTGATTTTTATGAAAAGTTGTCCGAGGTTGCTCGGAGCTGTAAATTAAAATACAGAAACCAAAAGACACAAGCGTGAGTAACATTCAAAAGTAACATTCACGATCTCCAAGTCGTAGCTTCTCCACGAGGTTATAAAAATCACCGTGGCTTCTTCTTTCTTTAAAAACATCCCTAACTTAAAACGTTTCATTTTCCTCCTTTTAACCTGTGAATACGCGCATTACCAGGTTAAAAAGAGGGTTACTTTATATAAGTCTTAGTAAGGTGTCCGACGTCCCTCTAAACGGTATTCTTTAGGCAGAACCAGGTCTTTGCACCTTTCGATATGTTTCCAAGAGCACCAATCACGATAGGTATTATTGTGACTTTCGAGGCTCCATGAATCCTTCTAATTTTAAATGCTAGTTCCTGGTACTTCTCAACCTTCTCCTCCTCAGTCCTGGTGATATTCTGGTCCGCTGGCACAGCTATATCAATAAGTGTCCATTTCTGTGTACCTTTATGCACTAGAGTTATATCTGGCGGATTATGCTTCAGCACTTTGTCTGTGTAGATAGTCATGTCCCAGGTAATCCTCACTTCTCCGTTCTCTGCGATCGGCAAGGCTTGATGGTCATACCACTTGTCAGTACACTCTATCCCATGCTTCCTGCACATCTCCCAGTGTACCCTCAGGGCTACCTTGTCGTGACGTTTCCTTTACTCTCTCTGGGCAAGCTTCTTACATCCACTGACAATGTGTCGTACTGTTTCAGTGGCATCCCCACACAATCTACACAGTGGTGTCTCTGAGGTCTTATCTTTGCTGTACTTGATAGAGTTTGTTCTTAAAGCTTGTTCCTGAGCAGCAAGAATCAAACCTTATGTCTCCTTTTTTAAGAATCTATTTCTGAGCCATCTACAAGACTCCTCTCGAGCTTCATCTGATATTTGTTGGACAAATGCACCATGTAAGGTTTTCTCCTTCCAGTTTTTAACTTTCTCTTCTTTCCTCCTCCTCTCATAGTCCTGCAGGCTGTCTTCTTCAACAATCACTTTCTCCTTCAACGCAGGAGAGATTATTATTATTCTTCTTAAGATTATTATTATTGTTATTATTATTATGAGGAATTTTTCACAGGGTTTTTTCCCTGGGGTAATATGTCCAGTCGGGTCTCCTCCCGAGACCTTAGACTTCCATCACTTTCCTTAGGATATGGGCCGATCCAAGGAGAGCCGTAATAATAATAATTATATTATTATTATTATTATTATTATTATTATTATTATTATTGCAGTAAAACTATCTGTATGCACAGTGTTATAAAAGCAACACAGGGCGCAAAGCGTAACCTGTGCGCAAGAGCGAAACTTAAAAAAAAAAAATAAAATAAATAAGTTACTAAAACCTTATATCTACAAATCTAAAAACTATAATCTAAGCATATAAATGTCTCTAATATCTCTCATTCTCATTATATATACAAATCTAAAAACTATAATCTAAGCATATAGATGTCTCTAATATCTCTCGTTCTTTGTATAAAAAAAAACCTATAAACTAAGCATATAAATATCCCTAATGTATCTCATTTTTCCTGGCCGACAGTCGGGCTTTGGTCGCGGATCTTCACATCACAACCTTGAAAGTTCTCGCTATATTTAGGGATGACGATAAGACTGCCTTTTGCATAGCCTCTAGAACTTGATTCGCCTTACGTCCTACCATTGATTGAACTGAGGCTTCGGTTTCTCTCGACCAGCCTCCCAGCACATCCATGATGATGTTATGCTGAATCACCTCGTACCCTCTATACTGCTGCTTTAGCTCCCACCTTAACGGGCCATACTTCATCGTTTTCTCCTCGCTCTTTTTCTCTCGGTTGTTGATCCAAGGGCAGCACTTTCTTGTTTGCATGATCCACAACTCTCGCATCTACACGATTGGCTCGAACCTCCTGGTAGTCCGCATACACGGGTACATCCCACCACGCTTAAAATTATTATTATAATTATTATTATTATTATTATTATTATTGACTCCGACAGCCGAACGTGGTCGAAACCCGATTTGTCGTCGCACTTGGTCATAAAAGATCCTTTGTAGATACAAGTCTTTACATCCGTGAGCCTATCCAGCGAGAAAGGCGAGTCTTTTATCCACAGATTCAGGCCCCGTCCACACGTATATGTTTACGTTCGTAAACGCATATGTTTTCATGCGTTTAGGTCTCCCGTCCACACGTAAACGATGAAAACGGTCACCCTAAACAGATATTTTCGAAAACGCCGTCTATCCGTTTACGTGTGGACAGCGTAAACGGATATTTTCGTAAACGCTGATGTCACAGCTGTTTATGGCGCATGCTCAAGTTATCTAGCGCATGCTCAATGCAAATTTTTAGCGTTTACGTGTGGACAGGTGAAAACGAATCGTAAACGATGGCTGGCTTCGTGTGGACGGGAGCGTTTTAGATTAAAAAGTATGCGTTTACGAACGTAAACGTATAAGTGTGGACGGGGCCTCAAAAACCGTGCGTCTACACATAAACGCGGCTTGGATGGTTGTACAGTTAGTGGTAAAACGAGGTAAGGGGGTTCGTTTTCACCTTCTTTACCCCAAACTTTGACGGGGCCCATTCATACTCTTTCCATTAGCGAAGCAGAAATAAACGACGTAAACTTGTTACAATTTTGCAGATTTCGCAGAACCGTCGGGGGTTTGAAATCACAATCGCAAACCGAATTCCCGAATTTTACTGGAGAAATCCCTCATATCTACACCATTCCTGAGGCATTTGAGGATAACATGCTTTTTGTGATATTGCGCAGGGATCTTTGCCCACAAGTCGACTTGCCTATGAATACCACCCGCGATGAAAAACGACGGGTTTTAACTGCTCCAATGAAAAGTTTGTTTCCTGGCCGGTTATATCTAAAATAGGGAACGGGGAATCTCTATAATAGCGAATCTTAAAAGCAGTTGTTACGAGAAATGAGATCACAAGAGTTTTGTCAAGGCGTCCGTAAGTAAAGCTGTCCGCTCACGATAAAAATTTCGCTCAGAAAACTCTGACTGAAATTCAAGATGGCTACAAACTAGAAGTCAGGTGATGCGTTAATTCATTTACAGTGGTTTGTGACAAATTATGCTGCGACACTTAGTGTCTGGTTCATAAGTTTGACAATGTGTAAATATCCGGTCTCGATTGCGAAACCGTCACACAACAACAACAACAACGACTTTACTTATCACACAAGTAAAAAAATTCCAAAAAAACTCACTCTGCTTTCTCATCAGAAAGAATTAACCGGAACCACGCGGAGTGTAATAACTATAATCTACTGTAGCGGTAGTGATTTTAATACATGTGGTGACTTTCTCACTTATCTGCCATGTGACTTCTAGCCTCCACGTGCAAACGTTCATAGTAGCCATGTAAGTAATGTTCACTACATGAGCGGGAGTTTTGTATCGGCCTATACAATCACGAGGCGCAGCCGAGTGAATGTTTAGCGCCGATTCAACACGGACGCGAATGTAGTTAACAACTTGTGAAATTCACATTCCAGATACAACTCACTTGTGAGTTGTATCTGGATTACAGGGTAACCATGTGATTGGAATGGCTCATTTCTATTTGTTAGTACCCTTATGAATTATTAATGATTTTACAAACGTCTATTGATCATGGCGTTCAAAACACCCTTTATAAAGTCCAGCAAGTCTTTCACACAAGGATACTTTGATGGTATTCCAAGCTTTCGTTGGTGTGATGTCAAAGATACCCGACGTTACTAATCGAACCAAATCGAACGTTCGATTAGTCGAACCCAATCGGTAATCAAACACAATCGACTCTCACAAAAAATTTTGAGCAATCGAACGTTCGAGTGCGTTCGATTGAGTTCGATTACGCAGACTACTCGAATTGTCAAGTAAAGACTCCGTAGGCTGATAAAGACAAATCATAAAATCGAATGAAACTACAGTGAAGTATTCGATTTTTTAATCGGTTTTACATTGTTTCATTTGTAAAATCAATGTATTTTCCATGCCCACATGTTATTTCATTTAAGTTATTACTAGTTTATCATTTATTCGTAGCAGTTGAAAAGGCAGACTGTTCAAACATCTGGTGGTATTTAGGGTGAATTTAAATTTTTCGGTTGTGTTCGATTAGTTCGGAAATCGAACGCAATCGAACTCTCTCACATAATTTTTTGGGTTCGATTGTGTTCGATTATCGAACTAATCGAACCCAATCGTTCGATTAAGTTCGATTACTGAACAGTTCGATTGGTAACGTCAGGAAGATAAAGACGAGATTGGCAAAGCTTTGGATCAGTGTTGAAAGCCACATATGCGCCTGAGAACAGAACAGTTGTTGTAAAGCCATTTTTCGGCGAAGGACATTCGAACTTGAAAAATGTCGCGAAAGAAGAGAAAATGCTTTAAAGTATATGCCATCCGAAAATCGCTGAGTTCATGGTAATGTAAATGTAATGTAAATCTTTATTTAAACACGGAGAATCATCAGTTAAGTTAATAATTAAAAATTAAAACTTGTACAACTGCTTTACATGATTGCCGTGTGGGAATCCGATATCTCAGATACTTTCTTAATACCCCGTTTAAACTGCGCAATAGAACAAACGCTTTTTAAATCTTGGGGCAAGTTGTTCCACAAACAAGCCCCACTGTAGCAAAAACTTCGTTTTAGGTAATTAGTATTTGGCTTGGGCAGCGAAAGCTTTCCTTCAGGATTTCTTAGGTTATAATCATTAACGTGACGTTGAGTGAAGAGACATTGGCCGTTTTCACACTAGAGACGGATAATCCGTCTAGACGGATAACCCGTCTGATACATTTCCCGTCTAGGTGTGAATTCGAGACGGATACACAGTTCAAATTTCCCTTGCCACTGATTCACATTAGACGGATAAAGCATGCCTTTGAAGCTCAGGCGCGGTTACCAATTCATTACAATGGCGGCCATCGCTTACTTCATGGCAAGGAAAAGAAAACTCGAAAGCAACTTATTATTTTATCGAAAAGTTTCAAGAACTGCAACTCTTGACACTCTTCAGAGCCGACCCTTCTGGATGTATGCATCAAGTAGCGTGCTGCTGGGGCAGTCCATAAGGAATCCAAAAGGAATGGACGAATAAAGAAACCATCTTTGGTGGGAGAATGGTTACCACAATTGGACCGACGATCAGTTTAAGAAAAGGGTGAGGGTAACGCGTGAGACATTCCAGTATATCCTTGGTGCCATTTCCGATCAAATAAGTAAAGAAACTACCAAATTTAAAGAGCCTACCTCTCCATAATGTCAGCTAGGACTCATTTTGTATCGTCTTGCACACGGGTGCTCTTACAGTACTGTAGGTGACTTGTTTGGTGTGGCACCATCTACTGCGTGCACTATCTTTAATAGTGTAATTAACGTCATAGTACAATCAATGTATGATGATTTGGTAACGTTGCCACAGAGCAACGAGGAATGGAAGAGAGAAATAACTTCCTTCATAGAAGACTGGGAATTCCCATGTGTGGGGGCGTGGGATGGCTTTCATGTCTACATCAATTGTCACCTGAAGAACTTCTTCAGTTTCAAAAAGCGTTACTCGGTGACAAACATGGGTTTGATTGCTTCAAATAAACGATTTCTTTGGGCAGGTGTTGGAGCACCAGGGTCAATGCATGACTCAACGCTCTTGCAGTCCACAGATATATTCAATGCCATTGAAACCGGTCACTGCATACCTCATCAAGTTTTGGAATTACCTGGATATGGACAAATACCTTTTACAACAGTAGGTGATGCTGCGTTTCCTTCACGTTCTTGGTTTATTAAAGCATTTCCAGATTCTACTAAAGATGCAAAGGAAAAGAACTTTAACACGAAGTTGAGAGGAGCTAGGGTTGTCTCTGAGCATGCATATGGTATGCTCAAAGGCAGATGGCTGATTCTCTACAAAAAAACTGAATGTAGAAGATCTAACATCAAACCTATCATAATGTGTTGCATTGCCCTTCACAACTTGTGTATCAAGAGAAATGACCCATGCAATCCACGATGGAAACTTGAAGTAAACGATCTTCACATCATCAGAAAGGCTACTAAGAGAACGCAAGATAGAAACCTGGCTCAAGATGTTCGACAAAAGATTTGTGGTTGGTTGTGGTCCTTGCAGGAGTAACTTTAAACCACTCCAAGAGAATGATCAATCTGGTTTCCACTAAACAACATTACAGTAATATTTTAGAACAATAATATCAACTTTTTTAATTATTATAAGCCGCTTCCATTAAAAGATTATAAGTCTCATTTTCTAGTTGAAACCTCTATGCTATAAACTGAACAGTAAGTATCTTGGAGGAGTTTATGACAGCCAAACTATAACTCCTTCTGTTGCTTTTTAACTTGACTATCCCATACCATGGCATTTCCAAGTGTTTCTTTCACATAAAATTACAAAACGTAGTTAATATTAAAAGGAACTCTTTGCCAAATGTGTATGTGACCAGGCATGCATGGTCTTATCTACCTTTCTACAACAATACATTTAAAATATTAAGATCATATCCTTGTTTTAATCATACTATCAACCACTAGCCTGGAGAAAAAAAATATCATAACATTAATATACATCAAGTGGCCTGTTCTAGATCTAATTTAAATATTAAAACAACAACACATTCTTTGCATTTTTCTAGTTTCTGTGGTTGAGTTTGTTTTGTGAATAAAACATTTCAACTTTACAACAACAAAATGGTGTCCAGATCATAGTTTTTCATAAAAAGGAATGCTTCCAGCTGATGTGGGATCACCACCATCAGTCATGCCATGCCAGGTATGCTGTTGTTGAGGTACATGTGGGTAAGTTTGTATTCCAGGGGTACTCATGTGGGTGGGTAAAGCCATATAGGGAAGGCTTTGGCCTGCTCCAGATTGCATTAACAACTGGGCCATCTGCAATTCGTGCCTTCGGTTTGCTTCTGCCTGCTCTCTTTGGAAATTAAGAAATAGCTCGTCCCTTTTCTTCTCTGACTCGAGCATGGTTGCCAGCCTCAGATCACTGTTTTTTTCTTGTTGAGACGAACATTGTTCAATACTTTGAACCATCTGCCACATGGCCGCAGTTTGTGTCTTGGGTTGTTTTTTACTTTTCGACGCCACTTTCACAACAGTTTTCTTTGCTAGCTTTTTCTGTGGTCTCCCATCACCATCCTCCTCGATCTCCTCCTCATTTCTATCTTTACCACCACTAACGCCACTGTCAGTAACATCACCATCAGCCACGCTAACAGGAGATAAGGATACTTTTCGTCGAGCCAAGTCACTGCTGTAGCTCACAACGCTCACTGAAGAAACACTTTCGCACTCTTCACCTGTTGGGCTTTCATCTCCTGAATCTTCGTCTGAATCACGTAAGTCGCTTGCTTTACTGCTGACAGACAACATGTTATCGCAACTTTCGCTAAACAGTGGATCAAGAACATCATACCAGGTTGGTACCTCTGTATCTTTTGCTCCTAGCCCACTTCCAGTTTTAATCTTCGTGTTAATCCTCTTCCATTCCTGCTTTAACCACTTGTACTTTGCTCTAAGTTGGTCGACAGTAAACAGATAATTTTCATCCTCGACAAATTTACCTTCTTTCTCTAAGGCATCTTCGAACTCTTCTAGTATCTTTCTAAAAACACCTTCGTTGGCACTCTTCTTCAAAGCAAGAGTTTCTAAGACAAGAGCCCAAGGCTTGTCTCTGTCTTCCAAACGGCCTAACACAGTTGCAAAAATGAACGTTTGGTCTTCGTTCCAAGTGTTCTTCTTTAGCTTTTTCGCTTTGCTTCGTGGTTTATCTTTCGATTCCTTCTGGCGCTTGGCTTGGACAGCTTTAAGCGCCATGTTTTATTTCCCAAAGTACAGTGCGTTCTTTCTAGTTCCAGGCTTTTCCGCTAAAAAAATGAGACAAGTTCGTCCGTCTGATGTGAATTCAAGACGAATTATCCGTCTTAGACGGATAATTCGTCTTCAAAATCCGTCTAAATAGACGGATAATCAGACGGATGAAATCAGACGGATTATCCGTCCAAATTGAAGACCGTCCCGTTTTCACATCAAGACGGATTATTCGTCTAAGACGGATTATCCGTCTTAGACGGATAGTCCGTCTCTAGTGTGAAAACGGCCATTGAAGAGGGTGTGAATGGCGACTAGCGACAAAGGGCGAAAAATATTACTGACTACCGACAAAACGAGGAAAAAAATACCGACTAGCGACAAATAAATTCTAACCGACAACCGACATGGTCCGACGTTATAGGGATGTTTGTATTCAGAAAGAAGAGCATTTTGAATTTATTTTTAGCGCAGGAAATGTCCGGATCCTTTGGCGGGCTCTATTTCACCAGACGTAGCCACATAAATTCCAAATTTCGTCAATTATAGAATTTCCTGTCTAATATATATAGATAGGCAAGCCTAACAGCGTCGCACTTTGAACAAGCTTAACTAAGGTGAAAGGTTGGAAGCACAAGCATTAAGATTAACGACCGGGCTATTTTCAATTTTAGCTATTCTCAAAAACAGTATAAAGCTTATTACCCGACCGTCTGCACAGTACATTTAGACCGTACAAAAGTTCACAAAAACAACTTTTCTGTCTATAATAACTAGTACGACTACTTTCCGAATAAAATACAGTTTTTGCTTGTCAAAAATTGCCGGAGAAACTGATTTGGAAATCACAATTGCAAACATACACAAACATAAGCTCTTATTTGCATAAGGCGACGCGAGTGAAGACAGAAAATCTAAGTCTTGTTTTGTTTACTTAAAATCGCTTTTTAATCTATGTAATGAATGAACAAAGACATAAAAACGGACAACACAATCTTCTTTCGAAAAATTTATTCAAATCTCCATTAATTTATGTTTAAAAGCAAACACGTACCATTTATAGTGCATCAAGGCAGAGCTGTCCTCTATGAAATTCAAGATAACAACACTACTTAAACTTAAGAGAACACAAAGGAAAAGTCAATCAAAAATTGATATTAACATAAATTACCATCGAAAATTTGATTTATTTTACCTTTAAAGCACTGGACTGCTTGGAAATTCGTTAAAACTTCTTCAGTTCTGAAATCCGTAATAAAAACAAGGCATCTCCCCGCATTGCTCCTGCATTGATAATATGAAGTTCCTCGAAGCAAGATTTTATCCCTGAAAGCTCTTCTTTTTCCACTAAAGCGGCTTCTGAGTATCCCTTAATTAGTATCCCTGTCTTGAGTAGCAAACCGCGAAAAACGGCAGGGAAATAACGACTTTAATTCTCCACTAAACACAACAATCCTACTAAAGTGCTTACCGAGCTCACGCCGCGCGAAAAACAAAGCCTCGGTACTCCTCGGTTTGCTTTCAAAATTGCTAAGATCCCGGATGTTGTTCCAACACGGCGGGCGGACGGGCACACACGCGCCCGCGAAACATTCCGCTAGCCATGACCATGAAAAATGCGGGCAATAGGTTCTAATATATATATATAGCCCAAGCCTAACAGCGTCGCACTTTGAACAAGCCTAACTAAGGTGAAACTTAACTAAGGTGAAAGGTTGGAAGCACAAGAATTAAGATTGACGAACGGGCTATTTTCAATTTTAGCAATTCTCAAAAACAGTATTACGCGACCGTCTACACAGTACATTTTTATAGACCGTACAAAAGTTCACAAAAGCAACTTTTCTCTGTCTAGAATAACTAGTACCACTAGTTTCCGAATAAAATACAGTTTATGTTTGTCAAAAATTGCCCGAGAAACTGATTTGAAAATCAAAAATTGCAAAAATACACAAACATTTTTGCATAAGGCGATGCGAGTGAAGATAGAACTGTACTACAAAATCAAAGTCTTGTTTTGTTTACATGAAATCGCTTTTCAATCTATCTAATGAATGAACAAACACATAAAAATGGACAACACAATCTTCTTTCGAAAAAATTTATTCAAATCTCCATTAGTTCACGTTTAAAAGCAAAACGCGTACCATTTAATTATAGCTCATCGAGTTCAAGCTTTCTTCGATGAAATTCGAGAGATCGATACAACTGAATTTAAGCACGTTTTAAAATCAATTCTCCAAAACTAACAATAACGCTAACAAAAAGTCACTCCCAGATTGATATCAACATAAATTCTAATTGAAAACTGTAATCTGTTTTACCTTTAAGTCCCTCGCTTGCTTGGAAATTCAAATCTCCGCTTCTGGTTCTGAAATCCGTAGAAAACAAACATCTCCCGCATTGATAAAAACGTACTACATGAATTAAGTTCCTCGAAGCAAGATTTTATCCCTGAAAGCTCGTCTTTTTCCACTAAAGCGGCTTCTGAGTATACCTTAATTAGTATCCCTGTCTTGAGTAGCAAACCGCGAAAAAATGCAGGAAAATAACGACTTTAATTCTCCGCTAAACACAACAAAACAACTAAAGTGTTTACCGAGCTCACGTCTGTGTGGCCGCGCGAAAAACAAAGCCTTGCTTTCAAGATCCCGGATGTTGTTCCAACACGGCGGGCGGACGGACACGCGCCCGTGAAACATTCCGCTAGCCATGACCATGAAAAATCACGGCATAGGTTCTCTGAGTATGGAGCTGCGCAGCCAGGCCTTCGGCCTGGCAAGTGTGGGGCTGCGCAGCCTGGCCTTCGGCCCGGCGACTGCTCCGCTACAAATAACTTTAAAGCCCCGGGATCCTCCTTTTCGGAGAGCAGCGGCGGGCTCATTTCTAGAACAGTGGCTCGTAAGCGAGCCGACGAGACGCCCTGCTGTTGTGTCATGATTCTCAGATACTTTTGCCTAAAGTTTTGCTGCATTTGAGATGTCAATAATATATATAGTTAGCCTTAGCCTAACAGCGTCGCCCTTTGAAGAACCTCTGAACAAGCTTAACTAAGATGAAACGTAACTTAGGTGAAAGGTCGGAAGCACAAGAATTAAGATTTTACATTGACGACCGGGCTATATTATCCCAGAAAGCTCTTCTTTTTCTACTAAAGCGGCTTCTGAGTATCCCTCAATCAGTATCCCTGTCTTAAGTAGCAAACCGCGAAAAAATGCAGAGAAATAACGACTTTACTTGTCCGCTAAACACTGACCAGCGAAAGATCCAAACTTTTTAAAACATGTTTACCGAGCTGACGGCTGTGTAGCCGCGCGAAAAACAAAGCCTCAAAGATCCCGGATGTTGATGACGTCGTACGCGCATGTTTAGCCCAAAGCGTACGGCGGGCGTTCGGCGGGCAGACAACGCGCCCGCGAAACATTCCGCTAGCCATGACCATGAAAAATGATGGGCATGGTTCTATGAGTATGGTGCTGCGCAGCCAGGCCTTCGGCCTGGCAAGTGCTCCGCTATAAAGTCGTATTGACGTCTCAAAAGTCAGCCTGTGAATAAAAGCTTTGGTGATTTTATCGGTATACTAGATTTGCAAATAAAAGTGGGGTAGACGATCACGTTGCTAAAAAACAAAGTTAACTAGGTTTAAGTGCAATCAAATAATGAATTATTACAAGTTTTACACTTCGTCTAGAGTTTAAAGTCTTAAAACTGCGCAAATTACATAATAAATGTGAATAATTAACTTGCACGATCTTGCATTTTTAATTATTAACTGAGATTTACCGACAACCGACAAAGGTCGAAAATTTTAACCGACAACCGACAAAGTAATGAAATTTTAACCGACAACCGACATGTGGACCCCCCCCCCCCATTCAGACCCTCATTGAAGATAGTGGCGTCTGTTCTAAGCCGGTAGCCATTATGGTGGAATATTAATGCTTCGACTTTACTCCATTTGGGTTGGGACATGAAGTACGTAATTGCTTGAGTTTCTACACCGCCTTGATCGACTCGAAATCGAAACTGAGGACGCCTTCGAACATTTCCTACCTACGTTTTCTAAGGTGGCAAAGGACATTGCCGAGAACCGTCGTAAGCGGCTTGTTGAAATTTTTTTTTTTTCAGTCAACACTAAAATCCTCTACAACCAAGTAAATGTATACTCGTTAAAAACATATATAGGTGGCAAACGGCATTTAAAAGCAAGCATAATGTAAAAGTCGAACAGGCCAACCACCATCCATACTCGTTAGAAGAAAATATAAAAGGTTATTTTTCAAATGTTTCACACTGGTAGAGATTGTGCGGCCTGTCAACCCTTGCTATTTCCTACGTTGAACTTGGTTATAAAGCCTGGCATGTCCACTCAATGAATATCGATCATTTGAAAAGCAACTGAAATATTAATCAATATACTCTATAATAATGAATCGATTATCACCGACGCTTGTTCAAATGAAGATGTGAAGGAGACTTACTGGCGATAAAAAGGAAACTAGACCCTATTTTAGACATTCCCCATTTTAGAGATTCTCTATTTTAGACATTCCCCATTTTAGACATTCCCCATTTTAGACATTCCCCATTTTAGACATTCCCCATTTTAGACATTCCCCATTTCATAGTTTTTCCGTTCCCCGTTCCCTATTCCCCGGTCACTATTTTAGACAGCCTTTCCTGGCCGGGACTCCCATCAAATTTAACCCACCGGTAGATCTCCCGTGGTGTTCATACAGAGCTCTAAGTGGGTCGAAGTCCGACTTGTACTCCCACGCCGGGGAACTGTAATCAGCTGAGCTTTTGAACCTTTTGCTTCGGTTCTGAGAGGGAAAGAGGGAAAACGCAAAAATCTATAATTAGACCCACTGACAAAAGTACCAGAGTCGAATCAGAAAGAATTAATAATCTCGATTAACCCGGGTTAAGATGGGAGCCTCGGCCAGGAAATAGCGCATCTTACTTCCGTGAACGGATTGTATACGCGACAATCGCAGCAACGCGAGCTGGTGTACGGATTACTGTTCCTAACCGGGAGCAAGAAAAGGCAGATAAAAGAAAAAGTAACCGATTGAGATCGAGATGCTGAGGGCCCCCACAAAACTGCACAAACAAAAAACAAAAAGAAACAAAAACCCACTTATGAACCGAGGTAAATTTTATTTCAACACCTTTCTAAATGCTGTCTCAAAACAGGGCCTTTTAATTAAAGGGACCATCATCGTTATTATTTAAGCGGGAGGGTTTGGCATTGGGTGCTTTTTCAACCTGAGGAGTCAAGAACAAGAACAATGCGCTTGAAATAAATCACCTACAAAAAGTTTCACAGCCATCACAAAACCTAACGCGTTCTATGTAACACCCTCTAACAAATGCCCAAAGCCAATCAGAAAAACAAATCCACGCGTTCTCATAAAGTAAACAGATTCTGACAAAGGCCCAAAGCCAGTCGGGAAAAATTTAACGCGTTTTCACCAAACTAAACCCATTCTGACAAGGGCCCAAAGCCAATCAGGAAAACAAATTCACGCATTCTCATAACATAAACAGATTCTGACAAAGGCCGAAAGCCAGTCAGGAAAAATTTAACGCCTTCTCGCCAAACTAAACCCATTCTAACAAAGGCCCAAGGCCAGTCAGGAAAACTTAACGCGTTCTCACCAAACTAAACTTAACCCATTCTGACAAGGGCCCAAAGCCAATCAG
Source organism: Cladopsammia gracilis (assembly GCA_022457155.1). NCBI lineage: Eukaryota > Metazoa > Cnidaria > Anthozoa > Scleractinia > Dendrophylliidae > Cladopsammia > Cladopsammia gracilis. Next base: position 628,789 of record JAJGOT010000171.1, on the reverse strand, counting down.
AAAAAACAAATTCACGCGTTCTCATAAACAGATTCTGACAAAGGGATAAACGAGATAAACGCATTCGAGAGAAACGAGTTTAATGCATTCTCCCAAGGGCCCACAGCCGCAGAGAAAAACTAATGAGTTCACACAACCAATCAGAGATTTACTGCGAAGTTAAGCGGTAGGCTTGACGCGTACCCGCCCACAACTACTCCGACTCGAGCCCGAATCCGAGACTGAAATAGATCTCCACAAAAAAAAAAATATATATATATATATAAATAACACGTTTTAAGGAAACAGTCCGAAGCCACATATGAAACGCGTTTTACAAACAGCCAATTCTGGTGAGGCCCGAGGCCAAACCCAACCTGGTAACTCGGTGAAGCCGACGCGTTCTAAAAAAATAACCTAACAATCATGACAACGAAAAACGGCGCCGAGCTAAACGGAAGCGAAAAGCGAAGCATACTATCGTACGGGGGGCGAACGCAAAACTTCGAGCACGCAGAGCGACAAATGAAATTCCCGGCCGCCAATCAACACATTAAACTACGCGTACAAACAAATACCCTGGGTGCCAGAGGTTTTTATTTTTTAGTGAAAACGGCGAGTTTGAGCGGCGAAGCCGCGACAACGAGGCGCAACGCGCCGAGAAAAAATAAAAACCTCTGGGCACTCGAGTACACAACCTCATTTCCATGCGATTTGTGGATCGGATATCTCACCAAACCGGTTTTAGACCGTTTTAAACCTTGGGGACCAACGCGTGTCTGTTTGTTTACATTAAATCTGACAGCTGACATGTTTAAAACGCACGTGGAGCCGTTATGCGTGACAATACAGAAATATCAAATCAAATCCACTCCAGTGGAAAAGATACATCCATGACATTTTTTCACTGTAGAGTGTTGAGAAAAAGGAGATAGAAGATTTTATTGTCCTTGCAAACAAACATTTTATTAATCTCAGACAAAGAAGTAAACTTTCTGGATACAACCGTTTTCAAAGGCGAGAGATTTAACAAACAAAGAATCCTTGATATCCGCACGCAATTAATCCAGTACACCTATTTCTCTTCCTGTCACCTACCAGTGGTCAGCGAAATTGTTCAGCGAGAATACCTGCAACTCCAAAGCACGCCTCCGTGCTAGAGATAAAAATTAAATAGAGATAAAAATTTTCCTCTTTCAAACAAAACTCTAAAGGTCACACTCCACGATAACACGAATTAGTAAGTCGTGTATGGCCTGTCAACACCTCTTCAAGACATCCTTGCGCTGAATAAATTTCAACAGCGCTTCTTTCTGAACTGGCTTTAGTTCTCTAATATTTTGAAAATTTGGATACTAAAGGGTAATCCACAGCGTTTCTTAAAGATCGCAAAAAGCCATAATCTCTATCTACGTCCGCCATTGTTGTTTGTGTGACTTCACTTTGGGAAACCGGTTTTTCACGCGCCCGTGGCGAATTGTTTTGGTCCAGCCAATCGAAGTTGCTGTTGCATCATTAACTCCCGGTAGAGTCTGGAAACAAGTAGGAGTAACCAATCAGCGACCTAGTTCAGATTCTGAACTAGATCCTCGCATGGAAATGAGGTTGTATATTCGAGTGACCAGAGGTCCGTCTCGCGAGCTTCTTCTAACCGTTTATGCGGTTAATTTCACTCATGATATTCAGAGAACGGACCTCTGGATCCAGGGTGTTCCTGAAACCCCACGCTCCTCCATTGTGGGTTACTGCGTAATACTAAATGGCCAACCTGGCGCAGAAACTCAAAAACATTTACACCGTGCCATAAAAAGTTCAGAAAATTTCTGAAATCATTCGCCAGAAAGGCGCAGTCGTCACGTTTGATTTGGCAGTGTATGTCAAAAGCAAAGCAAATTCAATTATCTTTTCACCATGAGTAAAAGGATATTTTGATTCCATTGTGGCATTCCCGATGTTAGTACTTAACTATGATTTCACATAACGAAAAATTTGATGCCAATGACCTTAGAGATGCAAATTAACACGTCGTGACCGTAGGCATGCAAATGAGAGGTCCTTGTTTCCTTTTCTTTTGCCCTGATTACAAGCTTGTACAAAAAGTGCCGCAATTTTGATTGTCATTCGATTTCTTTTTGCATTAGACAATACAGTTGAGCGGGCTGCAATTAAATAGAAACAAGGACCTCTCATTTGCATGCTTACGGACACGACGTGTTAATTTGCATCTCTAATAGAGCAGTTTTCAAATTGAGTGTCGTAAAACCAAAACCAAAGTAATTACTCTGACCAATCACAGCAGTCATAAACAATCCAATGAACCAATCAGAGCTCGAAGCAATTACATGTCGGCGGCGCCAAGCGCGGGAAAACGCGTGCGAGCAAGTCACGATTGGTCAGTTTTGGTTTTACTTCTGATTGATCGAGAAAGTGGCGCGAGATTTTTAAGCCAGTCACAAAGCGCAGCAATGCAAAACCAAAGCAATTGTGTAATTACTTTCGACACTCCATTGAAAACTGCTCTAATAATGAATAATGAAAATTGAATTTATTGAGTGCGCTTTCAATAAAAATATTCAAACGTTTTTCATAACTTAACATGTGGTTTTCGGATAAAGTTCACGATTGCACGGATTAGTGCCAGTATATGTCAATTTCGGCAACTTGCATATTCTCGTTCAAATTAGCATCAAATGTTTTGTTATGTGAAATCATACCATTACTTTGAATTTGTTCTAGCCCTTTCTGGGAAAGACATATCAGAACTCGGGCTTGTATCTCCAGGTCTGTACGACGAGAATGATGTTTGCAAACGTGCATCGGATTTAGGGATGGAAATCATTCTTTGAGCCGTTCGCTACGGTGGTCCACATCTGCCACGGCAAAACATACTTTTCCACGGCAAAACTTTCTTTTCCACGGCAAAACTTTTCTTTTCTACGGCAAACGTATAGGAAGGTCCTGGGACAGGATTAAAACAGAATCAAGATAGCGACGGCCTATGATGACAGCATAGATGAGGAAGTGTTCATAGATGAGGAAGTGTTCATTTTTTTAAGATAAACATTTCAAAAACGTGGCAGATGTGGCCGTGGCTGACGAGGGCCAACGTAGTTCGCACCATGCATTCTCCAACATTTTTACTGGTATCCTTACATCGTGATTCACAATCCAGAGACGTTATCACTTGAATATGTTGAATATATATCCTTGAATCTACAAGGATATATATCGTGATGAGAGTGAACCTCGTTACATATTTTAATTATGGATTGATCACAAATCTATTTTCGACAAAATTTTTAACATTGCAAGTGGTGTTGTCTTGCCAATTGACATCGCTGAGTGAGTAGTGAAATGCACAGCATCGGATCATACGCGCTTGAATAAATTCACCCATAATATATATAGATAGGCCAAGCCTAATAGCGTCGCACTTGAGCAAGCTTAACTAAGGTGAAACTTAACTAAGGTGAAAGGTTGGAAGCACAAGAATTAAGATTAACGACCCGGCTATTTTCAATTTTAACAATTCTCAAAAACAGTATAATTTACCCGACCGTCTGCACAGTACATTTAGACCGTACAAAAGTTCACAAAAACAACTTTTCTCTGTCTAGAATAACTAGTACGACTACTTTCCGAATAAAATACAGTTTTTGTTTGTTAAAAATTGCCCGAGAAACTGATTTGGAAATCAAAATTGCAAAAATACACAAACACATTTGCATAAGACGACACGAGTGAAGAAAGAAAATCTAAGTCTTGTTTTGTTTACGTAAAATCGCTTTTTATGTCTTCTTCTCCGTGTTTTAATTCTCAAAGGAAAATAGTCATTTTGGTTTATGCCATCAGCCGAGCTAGGTTTGCTAGAGGGCTCGAAATAGTTTGGAAATTTAAGAAAACAACCACACTCGTGGGAGAAAATTATGGCCATCTAAATGGCCGGATTTATTTCAACACTAATTTTTATTAATCATTGACAAAATATGGAGATAATGTTCTCATATTTAAATCTCTAGCAAAGGTGAGGGCCAGAAAAAAAGGGGCCTAATGTGGCTTAAGATTATAAAGTAATTTCGAAAATGCAGGTAAATACGGTGGCAGGTAGGGGCGGAGGTGGGTTGATTGCTTGGTTGAACTGAATGACTGAGTATCTGAAGGCTTTGATTCTTGCAGACTGAGAGGGTGAAATAATGATTGCGCCCACTATATATAGTGTCTACACGCAAGCGAGGTTGAGTAATATTACTGCCTTAATGAGTCCACGAGGAAAATTTATCCTTTGTCACGGAAAGGTTATGCAATACGGCATGAGACCTTTTATTCATCAATCAAGCAATAGACACACCCCTAAATTAAATACATTAAATTATTCTGAGCGAAGGACATAAAAATCTTTATTTGATTGCAAATAAACTTATTTAATCTATGTAATGAATGAACAAAGACAAAAAAAAAGGTCAACACAATCTTCTTTCGAAAAATTTTATTCAAATCTCCATTAATTTATGTTTAAAAGCAAAACACGTACCATTTAAGTTTATAGCGTATCAAGGCAGAGCGGTCCTCGACGAAATTCAAGATAACAACACGACTTAATTTGATCACGTTTCATAAACATGTCTCCAAAACTTAAGGGAACACAAAGGTTAAGTAAATCAAAAATTGCTATCAGCATAAATTCCCATCGAAAAATGTGATTTATTTTACCTTTAAAGCACTGGACTGCCTGGAAATTCGTTAAAACCCCGCATCTTCGGTTCTGAAATCCATAATAAAAACAAGGCATCTCCCCGCATTGCTCCTGCATTGATAATATGAAGTTCCTCGAAGCAAGATTTTGTCCCTGAAAGCTCTTCTTTTTCCACTAAAGCGCTTTCTGAGTATCCCTTAAGTAGTATCCCTGTCTTGTTGAGTGGCAAACCGTGAAAAAATGCAGGGAATAACGACTTTACTGCTCCGCTAAATACTGCGAAAGATCCAACTTTTTTAAAACTTTAAAAAGAGATTATAGAGCTGACGGCTGTGTAGCCGCGCGTGTGGCGTTGTACGTGCATGTTTTGCGACGTCATACGCGCCCGCGAGTTTGCCTTGCGCGACCGACTTGATGACACATGTCACGGAGGCACGCCCGCGAAACATTCCGCTAGCTATGACCATGAAAAATGACGGGCATAGTTTCTATGAGTATGGTGCTGCGCAGCCGGGCCTTCGGCCCGGCAAGTGCTCCGCTATTAAGCCTGGTTTTCACCGTCAAGCCCAAATCATACTGTCCTAAAGGACGTCGGACACCTTATCGAGATTTAAATAACGGAGTAACTGGTTAGCTTTCTGTTGAGGTTAGGGGTAGCAGTTTCTATAGTTAAATTTAGGACTAAGCAACCCGAGAAGCTAGGTGGTACAATGGTACGGAAGGCTATGCAAGCCTAAGCCTAGGTGAGGTCACAGGTTCAATCCTGAGTGGGGATTTTAGATTTTCTTTTTCACACTTAAAAATTTATTGAAAATAAAATCTAAGTGTCGACATTACGTTATATAAGTCTCAATAAGGTGTCCGACGTCCTTCTGGACGGTATGATTTAGGCACAACCGCTTTTCACGGCCTCGACGCAAGCACAAGCACAAAGATGAAATTTTTTCCTTTTCTTGTGCTTGCGCTTGTACTTGTGCTTGCGTTCGCGTTTTGCTGTGTGAAAACGAAACACTGCATAAGCACAAGGATATTTACTACGTGCGGCCGTGTCTGGCCAATTTAAGCACTCGTTCCAGATTCCCCCGCGTCTGAGCATTTGCGGAACAAAATGATGGAGGCCACGGTTGATTTTTATGAAAAGTTGTCCGAGGTTGCTCGGAACTATAAATTCAAAGACAGAAACCAAAAGACACAAGCGTGAGTAACATTCAAAAGTAACATTCACGATCTCCAAGTCGTAGCTCCTCCACGAGGTTGTAAAAATCACCGTGGCTTCTTCTTTCTTTAAAAATATCCCTAACCCAAAAACGTTTCATTTTCCTCATTTTTAACTTGTGAATACGCGCATGCGTAATGAACGGGTTATCGGTAACGGAGACAGATATGCAAATGAGCACTCACCCACTCACTCGCTCACTCACTCCTTCCATCAGCTGTAAACTTAGTGACGTAATGCTTTGTCACAAACGCGTTTCGTAACAAGAACAGCGTGAATCCAGCGATAACAATAACTAATTTGTTGTAAACGAATACAGTAGAACCCCGCTAACTCGAAATCGGATAACTCGAACTCCCCGCTAACTCGAACTAAGTTCGATTTCCCTTGGACTTGGTCCTATTTTTGAGTCATTTTTACTTCGATAACTCGAACTCGGATTCCCCACTAACTCGAACTATTTTCCGTTTCCTTTGGTCCAAATTTATCTCGGTGACTCGAATTCTGTTGTTATGACTTTCAAAATACAGTATCAAGAAAATAGACTGCTTGTTATTTGATTGTATAAACTTCGGACTGATCACGTATTTACATTGATCATGCGGCAAATGGCGGGAAATTTCGAAGATATTAAAAAAATCATAAAAAATTCACGTTTTGCTGAAATAAAAAAAATTTTCGCCGACGTTCATTACGTGACGTGTAGATTTAGATAAGAAAATAATAAAAAAATCGTTATGGGCACTTTAAGCGGTTATATCGCAATGAGATTAATTCCATCCAAGGTTTTTTTGCAGGATTGTTCTTGCCAGAGTCGACACAGCCATTGACACAAAACTGATCGAGACTGGAACAGGCAGGATTCAGAAGAGGCCGGGGGTACATAGATCAGATCTTTGCTCTGAGAAACATCATCGAGCAGTGCATCGAGTGGAACACCCCTCTCTACATCAACTTCATTGACTTCCGGAAAGCATTTGACAGTGTGCACCACGACACTCTATGGAAGATCTTGCGATCATATGGAGTCCTTCCAAAGATGGTCGCCCCCATGGGTTAATTCTACCAGCAGTTCGAGTGCAGTGTCATCGTTGATGGCAATCTGTCAGAATGGTTCTCTGTGAGGTCAGGTGTACGACAGGGATGTATAATCTCATCTATCCTCTTCCTGCTTGCTATTGACTTGATCATGCGTAGAACAACGGCTGATAGGGCCCGGGGCATTCAGTGGACACTCTTTTCCCAACTCGAAGATCTTGACTTTGCGGATAACCTTGCTACTCTTTCCACAAACCCCTTCACCTACAGGAGAAGACCGACAGGCTCAACAGGTTTTCCAAGCAGACAGGCTTGAACACCTCCAAGACCCAGGTAATGTGCATCAATGCCACTCCAGTTACACCAATTACAGCAGACGGTGAACCATTTAACTTCGTTGAGGAATCCACCTACCTGGGTAGCCTCGTCGGATAGGACAATGCAGCACAGAAGGACATCAAAGCAAGGCTTGGGAAAGCTCGCGGTGCTTTTGCACGACTTCAGCCTGTCTGGAAATTGAAGCAGTACAGCTTTGTAATGAAGCTCAGACTCTACAACGGTATTGTCAAGCCAGTTCTGCTGTATGGCGCCGAGTACTGGCGAGTGGTAAAGAGCGACATGAACAAGATCAACACCTTCTACAACGGCTGTCTCAAGAGAATATGTCGCATTTTCTGGCCCAACAAGATCTCGAAAGAAGAACTCTACAAGAAAAAAAACTGGGAGCCAGAGTGTGATACTTGAGATCAAACGCCGCCGGATCCGATGGCTTGCATGGGACATGTCTTCATAATGGGCCCGTTTCTCGAAGTCCCAAAAACTTTCTGGGCCCGGAACTATGTTTTAAAATCAGAATCTATAAGGTGTATTAACCCCCAAACTACGGGGAATTGCTTTGTCACCTTAGAAATTTATTGCTTAGCCTTTAAAACCAACAAATATGCATCTTTAATGTAAATATTGCAGACAGAATATAGCTTTCCGGGCCCGAAAAGTTACCGGGACTTTCGAGAAACGGGCTCGTATCCCCAAGATTGCTCTTAGATGGACACCACCTGGAAAAAGGAGGCAAGGGCGGCCTAAGACAGCGTGGAGACGTACTGTGATGGCCGAGCTGAAGTACTCCTTCTCGGAGATGGGCTTGACATGGGGCGAGGCACAGAATGCGGCGAAGGACCGGTCCCGATGGAAGCAGATCGGTGGCGCCTTATGTCCCACCCGGGACGAAGAGGATTAAGTAAGTAAGTAAGTAAGTAAGTAAGTAAGTAAGTAAGTAAGTGATTAATTTCTGGGAGTCAATTCAAACCATCAAGATTAAAACATTCGACTATCAATGAAAAAAAGTCACCGTCATAGCAGGTGAGAAAATGTTCATGATTTACGGAGACAATTTGGTCGTAGCTAAAGTGTCTTCCCTATCTCCCTTGCGCACCCTGATGGTAATTTACTTGAGACTTTTAAAAGTATCCACCTTTCGATCTTAGAAGGTGACGAAGTCGTGGAACCAAGGCTTTCGATACAGCCAGAAGTTGACCAGTTGCACACTTAATTGACGGTATGGCACAAATTCAAGCAACAAAATTTTGCAGAGAAGCAACATGTGGTACCCTTTTCTCAACATACTTTGAGATTGTCACCTCTCCAGTATTGGCCAGTATTCATCAAATAGTTATAGTGCAGAACAAAAGAAAAGAAGTGAGTGCCCATCAACCCCAGTTCCCAAACAGTGAAAGAAATACATTTTCAACCCGAAAAAGATGGCTAACCTTGTCTCAATTCCTATCCAAATCCTGGCGCACTGAAACCAGCATGGAGTAATGTCCTAGACACAAGAACCTCGACATTGGTGGGATTTAAAAACAAGAAGCTTGGCTATGTCTACGCAGTATTCAGTCCTGAAATACTGATGTACTCTTCCTCTGTGTACTGTGAAATTGGTTGTCTTCCCGACTAGATTCACTTAAGATACATTCGGATGCACAAAATTGCTGCAAGACTTGGGAGACAACTGTGTAAAGCAAATCCTCCCGTCGATTGACAGAATGAGACTCAATGTGGATTTTGAAGCGAAATGATTGGAAAGTTTAACGGAAACAAAACAAAAGACATTACGACAGTTAAGGCAAACGGCAGATGTACTCAAGCAGTTTAAGGCCTGGGTTTAAAATATGTTCGTAAAATAGGGTCGATCCACAATATTGTCGCCCAGATTCCTTAGAACAGGATGAAATGTTTCCTGACTGTTAATCTTGATGTTTTCCTTTGTCTTAACGCATACCTTTGACTGCGCAAATCGGCGATATGATAGCGAATTATCTTTGTTTATATAAATACATCGGCGTTTGCGACGGAGGTTTAACCCTCGGGACGTTCACGCAAACATATAGCTCCACCATGGTAAACCATTTAAAATGCAAGGCTAGTACAACAGAAAATAAAGGGCAGGTTTAATGGCCAATATTTCCACTAGTAGAACTAGCGTTGGAGTGAAAATAATATATAACGGCTGTTAAATTTGAATATAGATAACAAGTACATGATTGGCTAATATAAGATTACATAAAAAATATCTTACTAAGTTGTAACAAGATAAAATGACGTATATAATGTAGGTACAAAACAATGGATAGTAAATCTGATTACCTCTAAAATAAAGCATATCATAGTTATCGTAAATATCATCTACTTCAATGTTCATAAACTTGATGAAGTGTGAAAGCAATAGAAGCGTGTCTTGGCTGCGAAATTTTGATTTAGAAAAACAGCAACCCACGGCAAAAAATTGAGTCGAGCCTCCTTAACTTACGAAAACCAAACTGCATACCGAGAATACCGTGCAATCTGCGGATGACTTCATCAACGCAGAGATTCAGTCAAACTCAGCAAAACCGAAAATTTACAATCTCATCGTATCACGATTAAAATTATTATTTTGCAGACCAACCATTAAATTTTTGCGAAGGTACTTAGATTATCTTCTCTACTATTTTTTTCTTTAGGTTTTGCTACGGGAATATTTGTTTGTTAAAAACTGTGTCATAATATTAAAAATTCAAAAACAAAAAAATGAATACAATGATCGCTTCATCAGCACCACAATCCAGTCGCGGAAAATGACCTAAACTTAGTAAAGTTTCAAAACTTGTGAAACTACAAAGCAACTAACTATTACGTCAAGCAAAAAAAAAATATACCAGATATCGGTGGCATAAAACATAATGACTATCCAGTGATTTTGAAACATCCTACTTACCAACCATCTCACAATATTTTCGCATGTACAAAAGCCGTTCCCTTCCCTTCATCGGCACATAAGTAGTCTAGCACACCCCCTCAGTTTTTTCAACAAACTTGGACAGGTACAAATCAACTATTACATCAAGCTAAAATATCACGCAAAGCAAAAATTAAACTACGTGTCGCAAACTGCCTACAACATAACCCGATCTTACTATAGTCTCTTGGGAATTACGAAGTTGTACCGAAGAGTAACGGAAACACACGAGAATTTACCGAGGTCGATTACGGAATCCCAAAAATTGTCCAAAATCATTACCTTAATAACTTAGGGATATCAGGTTAACTGATAGCCCTCGTAAAGAACGAGCTCGGTGAGCAATAACAACGAAACGGCTGTCCACGGTTGCGATCCTACTTTATCGGTTTCTGTCGTGAAGGTGTCTCGCAAAGTCTATTTTTTTACGTAGTCAGATCAGCAGTTTATCGTACCATAAAGTTCCGAAAGTAACGACTCTCGTTACTTTCGGATTTAGCAACCTTTCCTATCCGCCTTGGCAGTAAAGTGGCGGGGTCGATGAACTTATGTGAGACCCTGCCTGGCTATGCCATGCTGATGAGTCCTAACCAGGACGAAACAGCTGTCCATGGCTGCCACTGCCCGGGTGATATGGCTGTGCGCATGCGTAAGGTACTGGCCAGGCCGCGGGGTAGGTGTTCGAGTGTGTCACTTGCTTTTTTCGTATTTTTCCTATCGCTACTTTCGGAGGGTCGCTACTTTCGGAGGGTCGCTACTTTCGGGGGGTCGCTGCTACTTTCGGGGGGTCGCTACTTTCGGGTAGCTGAAACGTGTATCGTACATGGACCGTTCGAAGTTAATAAAATCGCGACAAATGTGAAAACATACACACTTTTTATTTAGAGAAAATTATTACATGTTATTGTTTTGAATAACAATTCGAATAATCTACATTAGCAGCAGTCGGTTCCCATTAATACCGGTAATATTAAATCGTATTGTGAGCTGTACCTTTAAGATTTATGTATTGTCCTTTAAATAGGAATGTCAAAGATCACTATAATCATTAAAAATAAACCTCGAATCGAATTGGCATAGCTTGTTATATCTATCATTTTCGTTATTTCTTGCTAAAAAGGGAAATTACTTTTGAGGTCGCTACTTTCGGAGGGTCGTTATTTTCGGGGGGTCACTACTTTCGGGATTTGCCAACACCTGTGAAATTTTATCGCCACGGTACCTGATATCCCAAAGTTATTGACTGGTATGATTTTGGACATTTTTGGGATCCTGCAATCGACCCGGCTCGGTGAATTCTTTACAATAGACTAGGTTCGTAGATTAAGGTAGATTACGAGCAGTCCCTCTTTACAGCCGAGTCCGTTGAGCGAGAAAGCAGAGAAACGAAAAGAAAATGGCCGCGCGAAAACTGGGGGCGAGATGGGCGGCCATTTTCCGCTACGACGGACTAAGCTAGAAAAGAGGGACTGCTCGTAATCTAAAGATCGACAACAGTGAGGGGGGTGGTTGGGTGATTTGATGTTTGGTTTAGCAAAAAAAGTTCCCGTAGCAACTCCAAAAAGGACAAAATCGAGCCCAGAGAAGATTGTGGGATGCTTTGCTGAATCTCATGAAAAGGTTAGTCGGGTTACAATTGGGTATAATGTTACGTACTAGATAGTTTGGTATACGCAAGTATTATATTTTTACCTTGACGTACTAGAGACGTAACAGATGCGTTGGATTTGAGCTTTGAAATATAATTCAGGGAAACTTTTAATGACAAAATACATATGTTACATCAAAAAGCTATAATTAAGTGTATTACATCATAAAAGAGACCATAACTTGTTCAGTAATGACTGTGCATTTGTTTGACACCATTATTGTAGCATCAACTGATAAATAATTTGCAGTATTGATCCAGTGAAGTATAAGTGATGGAAAATGCTGGGAACTATTGCGAGCCACCTTAACCTTTTTTGTGTGCACGTACGTACAGTACGTACACTCAAGGTCCTTGAGCTCACGGTGTTCCGGAGAGGGTTTGAGGACAACACGTGGCATCGATTAGCACACGAATAGACCTCTTTAGCTTGTACGTTTTGTTTTCCAATTGTCAATCATGTGATGTTACCCAAGAGAACTGTTTATTTTAAATTTTGTTTTCTTCACGTGCATATGTATGCGTAATTTATGAAAGACAAAGGTCAAATTCCCTTGAGAACATCACGTGATCTACATTGGGAAAACAAAACATACAAGCTGAAGAGGTCTATTGGACTATCGGAGCTGTCCTTCTTTTTGGTTTGAGTTGTATATTTTAGGTTATTTCCCTCTGAAACATCGCGGACCAGCCAAATACAAATAGATTCGGAGCTATTCTTGGATTTATAGTAGACCCTCGATATCTCGAATCCCCGACTACGAACTAGTGAAACCCGTTTCCCATGGATTTGCTTACTATCTTTCGGGCTAATTTGACGTTACTGAGTATTTTAACAAGAACTATCCGGCGACAAAGTTTCTCAAAGTCACTCAACCGTGCCTTTTATTTTATCGGCCACTTATTTTTGTACAAGAGAAACTTACCCAAGATTTATCCGTGGCGTTCCGGGACCAGAGCTGCCGCCTTTAGGGCCGTTTGAAAATAGCTGCCCTAAAGGTGCCTATGTTCTTAGCACTGGGTTTCATTCCACTTTTTTCAGTTATATCATGCCCCAACTATCAAATAAATGAAGGGCATCGGGGTGATAGCCTTGTTATACACACTTTATTTAGTCGAAACAATGATACAGAAAAGGGAATAGAACAGCAATACCTCGGGTCTCTTTTTTCTTATTTTTTTTTTTCAAAAACGCTTGTCAAGAAGGCTGCCATCATGTTTGGCTGAAATTTTATTTATTTTGTATTTAGTTTTTTATTCGGTTTATATTACTTTCCATAAGAGCGATGACCTGAAGTGATAAATACATTTACAAAAAATATAAAAAGTAAATCGAATGACAATAAACAACACAAAGAACAGAGTACATACGAGTCATTTCATTTATATGAAATATTCAGGGTTATTACTTTTTAAATAGTATTTTTGTTTCGTATTTACATACAGCTGATTTTAGACAAAGTCCAAAGATTAATAACTTCACATACTTTTTCTGCAAATACCGTGCGGCATGAAATTTTCGCGACAATTCAATTTCGCGGATTGCCGGCGATTTTTTGCGTTTTTCACGAATATACCGTTGCGAACAAATTTTCGCAGATCTCGAGCAAGCTCCTGGAGTTTGTAATTGAAATTAATTGATCTGATAAATGGAGTACATTTTCGCAGATTTTTTTTTTCGCTAGAGTTTATTTTCACGGGATCTTATTTTCGCGGATCGTTGGAAAACCCGCGAAATTCGCGAAACTTAGATCCCGCGAAAATTACATGCCACACGGTTTGTATGCAATAATCTGAAGGTTATTTTCCATAGAAGGTAATGTATTTTTTGGCATTTACATGTAGCACTTTGGACAATGTACATAAATTTATGGTAATTGTTCATCGTAGTTTGTAAGATCGATAAACGTTTTAATATTCACTTGTCTCACGATGTCGTCACTTTGACGTGTTGACCGCGACGTTTCCACTTCAACGGCTGCTTGTTGGCGTGTTCCGAAACTGCAATCTCTCCACATGAAATCATTTGAGCCAAGGACGTCTTAGGTCGAGTGTCAAACCCCCGCAGTTTCGTAACACGCCAATGAGAACGGGCATCTTCCTTGTTAAGTTCTGATTGACCGTGACCCAACGGCAGGGTTATTAAAACGAGGTCATCCATTACAGTGGAATCGAAATTCCTGAAGCATGGATGCCCACAATAAAAAAATCACAACAGCCGATCGATAACAAATCGTACCTATGAGTGAACAACATGGGGTTTGTCCAATACTCGGACAAATTTATGCATAGCATTATGTTATATGACCATAACAATAGTTTAACAATACATTCTAGAACGGCACTACAGCACAATGTATAACAGTACAATGCTATGAATAAATTTATCAGAGTATTGGACGAGTATGAACAACATCTAACTCAAATAATAATGAGGATCGAATTGCACCAGCGAACCATCGTGCAACATTGTCGAAACGTCGCGAGAAGTGACTCCATCGTGAGACAATTTATGTATAACAGCCGCGGTCACACGAAGCACTTTTACTTAGGTAAATTTGCCTGATTTAGGTAGTTAAAATAAATTTACCCAGACTTTACGATGACGGCAACGAGAACGTTGAAAAACACAGCTCTGCACGTACATTACACACTTTGGTACATTTTTTTGCCTAATTCGAGGTTTTATGCAGAACGACGGCTTATTTTCCTTTCTCTGTCAGAACTTGAATTCCTTTCTTGCAAATTCACCTATCAAACATTACAATTTGGAATAATTGCGAGGTAGTTTAAAAAACGCGAGTTCAATGTAATTTTTAACTGACGTTTTCCATGGTGTTGCCGTCGTGGTTGCTCAAGCCCCCTTTTGAATAATTTAAACCCTTATTGCACAAAAAAAATTCGAGAAGTTGCGTTTTCATTGGCAAGAAAACGACAGCGAGAGCTTGCACAGCGTGCAGCTGACAAATTGACATTTCATTGGTTGGTTTACCTGGGAAAGCCAATCGAACCTACTTTCCACGTATAGGCTTTTATCTAAGAAAAATTCTGTTTTCCATGGCGTAACCATTAAAATTTACCTAGGTAAAATCGATTGCACGAAGAAAACAACTTTACCTCGGTAAATTCAAATTTAAGCATGCCGCGGCTATTGTTGTTTCGAATTTACCTTAGTAAAAGTTGTATCGTTAGACCGCGACTAATATATGTAAGACCCGGTTCAAACGTCGAACTTCACATGTGCCGAACCTAATACAAATTAGCAAGAACAATAGATTTTTCTCATTTGCATTAGGTTCGGCACATGTGAAGTTCGACGTTTGAACCGGGCCTAACATAAATAAATTAATAAATACTGAAATAAATAATCTAATGAATTACAAATAAATAATTGTATATGAATACATGTATGATGTCTATTTGGTTATATATATTTTTCATAAAATAATAAAACTAATCCTTAATATTTAGAATAAAATGTTCTTAATTGAAGCCCTATGTGCCACTTTGGGTCCTGAGCGTACAAGCGAAATAAAATACTTGATTTTATTGTTGTTAGTTTTTTTGTGCCACAATACACACTTACAACGTAAGCATGAAAGCGAGGCCTAAGGGCCACCAAACTTACCGCAAACTTCCAAAAAAGTAAATATGGCAGCGGAAACAAGAGCGATTTGTGATTTACAGATTAAAAATTAACCCCAGAAGATAGTCCTGGAGCAGATATAGTAAATGAAAGTCAGTTGAAAAGTGGACGGCGGAAAAACTAACCTTCGGTAAGGAACCTTCGGAAATGCATGAAACGTCAAGTTTTTCCTATTATCGGAACGATTATTACAAAGCGCAGCGACGCAACATTTGTCAGAGAATTTTTATCGTAGTTATAGGCTGCGCTTCTGCCTTTTTAATACGCCATTTGCACGATGACGTCATATGACTACAACTACCAGAATCCTTCAGTTTTTTGTTTTGTAGTGCAAATTAGGGGTATTGTTGTTTAAACCGCACTGGGATTACAAAATTTAAATAAGAAAGGAAAAACGAAATGAATTCTGGTAGTTGTAGTCAAATGACGACATCGTGCAAATGGCCTATTGCGATGTGGCCCTTAGGTCTCGCTTTCATGCTTACGTCGTAACTGTGTATAAAGCCCACACAATATATTCACAATGACCTAAAGATAATACATTTTCCTGTCCATTCCAGCCTGCGAAGCGGGGCTATAATGGTTAAGGATTACATAGCAGTTTATAGCGGAGCTCTCGAAGGCCGAAGGCCCGCTCGCGGAGCTTTATACTCATAGAACCTATGCCCGTCATTTTTCATGGTCATGGCTAGCGGAATGTTTGCTACTCAAGACAGGAATACTAATTAAGGGATACTCAGAAGCCGCTATTGTGAAAAAAGAAGAGCTTTCCGGGATAAAATCAAGACGTTTTCTTTGTTTGAGACATTTAAGAGCATGATTTATGCATCCAGTGTTAATATAATGTATATTCTGTCACAGACGAAGATTAAATTTTCCAACTTCCCATTAAACCTTTATCGCATCGTTCATGGTTTATGCTTTTCACCCGACAACCTTTCTTCAATTTGTTGTATATATTATAAACGTATGTATCAATCTATCTACACACACCCGTTTTCAGAACGTTTTCATACAGAAAAGTATATAGATAGATATGTACTTTTGTCTACATGCACGTGCGCACGTGTGCATGCATAGCATACCAGTCATCGGCTACGTTTTCACGAGGTAATTTTTAGCTGTATTTTCACGAGGCGATTTTTCTCGCTTAACATTCCTTGAGATGATTTGATTGCCGACCGCGTTAAGCAGCTTAAATAATTTATGCGTTTTCACGGACAGAGCTTTATTCATTTTTCTTGATGTTTGTCCCTTGTTTTTCGCGGAATAACATGAAACACAGACGCTTGCAAATAAATGATTATGTTTATTGGTGTGCTATCGCGTTTGTTTCCAGGATCGAAGGAGGAGAAGGTTTCAGCAAAGGTTCAAGTTGCTTGCTATTCGAAGTAGAAGAATCGAAGCCTGTTTTTTTCAGATGATATTAGAATATTCAAATATTCGCAGCAAATGCAAATATTAACACCTCTGACATGCCTTTATCGGTTGTTTGAACGCTGGCGACATGTGATTGGCCGAAATTAATTGCCGACTCGCTTAAGCTACCTGGATTGGTGGCTTAAATTTAATGAGAATTCTATTGAAATTCGCCGACTCGCTTAACTTTAAGCGAGTTGGACAAGCAACTGTTTTCACGAGATTTCCTACTGTCACTCGCTCAGCGACTTGAAAAATCGCTCGTGAAAACACGGCCTTTGTCGCTTAACATTCCTTGAGGTGATGGCCGCGTTTTCACACGAGCGTTCATTGTCTAACCGTCTTAGAAAATGGTCATATCCGCGAAGAAACCATATTTTATGCAGATTATATTTATGAGCGTATTTTAATAGTGTCATTCACACTTGGGAATCACGTTGTCATATATTTGCAAGCGTCTCTGTTTCCCGCCATCTTTCTTGTTATTCCGCGAATAACAAGGGGCAAACATGATTCACTGGCTTAGAACAATAGATTATTGTTTTCGGTTTAGTTCTTATATACTTACTTATGTAAATTTTCTTCATTTTCTTGATAATGATGACAGGATGTCATCGAAACGTCGAAATCTCTCCGCGTTAGTTTTTCTGATCAATTTAATAACAAAAGTCAATCTTATACAAACATGAAGAAAAATGATAAAGCTCTGTCCGTGAAAACGCATAAATTATTTAAGCTGCTTAACGCGGTTGGTAAACAAATCAATTCAAGGAATGTTAAGCGAGAAAAACCGCCTCGTGAAAACACAGCCTGTATATCTATCTATATACTTACCTGTATGAAAACGTTTTTGAAAACGACTACATATATAGATTTATATATAACATGTACGCCTGCAGGTGTCTGCAAAATCAGGAATGTAGAAACTGGAATCTGGAATCAGAAGAGAAACAGGAACGGGAGGGGGAACTGGAGCGGAAATATGGGCAGAAGTGGGAGCGTGAATCAGAAACAACCTTCATTGTTAAATAGCTGGAGTTTTTCTCAATGCAACGCGCGCGTTCATTGGTTGATTCATGGTCACATGACATCTAACAAACAAACTGTTTCCCGCCGAACGTCCATGAGCGTGCAACATTTGCGAAGGCGGGCAACATTTTCACTGTTGCCCGCCAGCGCACGTGATCATACCGTGACAAAAGGTTATGATTGTGATGCGATTGATGTTTAACTCGAGTGCTCGGCGCGTTTTTCAAACTGTGTTGTGTTGTGTTTTTGTGTTGCTATATAACAAATCACTTAATGACTGATCCCTCGGGAAACAGTGAATTTTGTTTCCCGAGAATCTCGATGTTTCCCGAGACGTTCTTGGGAAACAAAATTCACTGTTTCCCTCGGGACCAGTCATTAAGTGTTTAAAGGCCCACTGTCGCCCAAAATGCATTGCGAATTTAACGCAGTCGAAAATTCCCGAAAGAGCCAATTATGAGTGAGCTCGTCATTTGAAAACAAAGACAAACGACCGCAAAGCCGACTGGGTGACAGTGGGCCTTTAAGGTAATACAAGCACAAACAAACAATGCGTTCAGAAAGTAAATTAACTACTTGCAAAACAGGCACCATTCAGTTTTCGTGATAACTTAGAGGGGGAGTGCCTAGAGCTGACTGGGCCTGTTAAATCCCAATAAACTTTTCAAATGTTTCTCAAATTCTCCTTATTTTTCCATTGACTTTAAAGGGGCAGTATCACGAGGTTCCACGCGCGGCACTGTTCACTATTCTTGCACCGAAATTTTGGACATATCACTGTTAAAAGTGATTTGTTCTTTCTTCCGGCTATCAAAACGGATTTTTTGATTCAACAAATACCTCCACTTCTCGACGGCCTTTTTGAATTTGCGGAATCAAACTTAAAAACGTGGGCCGACGTTTTCAAGTTTCGACCTCGTGATACTGCCCCTTTAATATGGGAGGACGGGAGTTCCTGTTAGCTACCACACTGCTTTTAGCCTTTAGTTTGTAGCGACTTTCTGCGCATTCTTTTACTATTTTTGGATAAGGGGAAACGCTGTCCTTCGACAAAAATCGTGTGCTTTCAGAAATGCTTTTCCTGGCCTAGACATTTTTTCCATAATTAGTTCCAGTAAGTTTACAGGGACCTGTTTGTTGAAAGTCCCGATCTTTCGGGCCAGGCGTTCGTTTCTCAAAAGTCCCGAAAACCTTTTCGGACCCGAAAGCTATGTTTCGTACAGAATGTTTACCAATAGGCCACTTGCACGATGACGTCATTTGACTACTACTACCAGAATCCTTCAGTTTTTTGTTTTGTAGTGCAAATTAGGGCTATTGTTATTTGAACCCCACTGGGATTACAAAATTTAAATAAGGAAAAACGAAATGAATTCTGGTAGTAGTAGTCAAATGACGTCATCGTGCAAATGGCCTATTAAGATTCGGTTTTTGTTGATTTTGAAAGCTAAGCAATAAAATCTTACGTTTACAACACAACTCTAGTTGATTTGTGGGCTACAAACTTCAGAGCCTTTCGTTAGAAACTACATTTAAAAAACAGCTTTCGGGCCTGAAAAGTCTTCGGGAGTTTCGAGAAACGCACGCCAAAATTTGATCATTTTCGGCCTCAGTAAACTTTGTAATCGAAATTCTTATAATTTGTCAAATTCTGCAAAATAAGCACATGTAATATACTCTGGTAAATCCTTTGTAATTTTAAATGTAACCTGCATTAATTCTCTTTCTTTGCATTTGCCCTATTCTCATATAGCAAGTTTATCTAAGCAACATTTTGTTTTTCACCTACTGTGCATTTGTTTTCTTTGATGAGGCTAGCTTTAGCTTTAATCCAGTCACTGTCGCAGGCTTCACTGCTAATCCCTCCACCTTTTCTTTATAAACTTTCCTTTTTGTCTCTTCATAAATCTGTTTGGCAATTAGCTGCTGTTCTTTTCTCCATAATGCAAAGAAATCAGAACTAAACCTTTCCCAGAGTTCAAAGAATTCTTGTGGTGGAGTACATGAAGCTGAGGGTTTAATACTGAAGAATTGCCAAAGACTGATATACCTATGAAATGAATATACAATAAAATAGTGTATAAAAAACTGGAATATTAGAAGTCTATATGCTAATTTTGATTGAAGTTCTTTGGGTATAAATTTTAAATAAATCTCAGAGAAATTTCCTCTTTTACGGTACTTTTGTTTACAGACATCATCTCTAATTTGGAAATGAGATGATTAACAAGGAAGGAAAACATTGCGCCCTTTTAGGTGATTTCAACATTATTAAATTTTGAAGTCCACGATTATTCTTTAATACTAAAGAATTTATAAACACTATGACTTCTAACTTATTTGACCTCTATATTGTTTTAAGGCCGACAAAAATAATTCATTGTACTACTACCCTGATTGACAACATTTTCTTCAATTCACTTAATTTCCTGACTGTCAGTGGCAATGTAGATCTATGATTTACTAACCATTAACCCAAATAATTTATTATTAATCAAGTTATTATCTTGCTTAGTCAAAAGAACTTATTTATAAAAGAAATTTTTCCAATGTCCCAGATCATTTTTAAGTGGCAAAGGTTATTGTCTAAATTTAAAAACATTCTTGAGAAACTAATGTACAATACACTGTAGGCTAACAAGCTATCTCAACCAATCATCTAACTTTTTCTCAAATTGGCCTGTGAAGCAAATGCACATGTTAGATATCTAGGTCTCATCATTGACTGTAATTTGTATTTTAAAATAAAAAAACACACATGAATTGAGTAAGAAAAGTTTGAGGTGTAGGAATACTTTTCGAGCTAAGACATTTTATTATCATAGATTAACTCTGTCAGCTATTTATTCCCTTGTTTACCCTTTCCTTATTTTTGGCTGGTTGGAGGGTGATAATACTTATGCTTCTCTGGTCCCACTGTTTGAAATACTTTTGATGAAGGATTACATAAAATTATAATATAAGTGAGCAATGAAAAATTCATTTTGGAGTCTCGATTTTTAACCACTGGCACAAGTACTAGTTGTCGTTATTTGTCTTTAATAACAATAATGCATGAACAATGGTTCTCTCATCGTCTGGTGCCTTAGACCTTTATTTTTTGTGTATTATTATTATTATTATTATTATTATTATTATTATTATCATTATCAATTATTTCTTTTCTTTTTTATTACCTTTTCCCATCCTCATAACAACCCACTTAAATTGTTAAAAAGGGGTCGGTACAAAACGTGGACTCCCCATTCTGGACCTCCCTTTTGGACCCCATCTGGACCCCCAACTGGACCCCCTTCTGGTCCCCCTTCTGGACCCCCATCTGGACCCCAATCTGGACGCCCTCTTAGAAGAATCTTAGACGCCCTCTTAGAAGATAAAACAACTGGGCAACTGGAAAAGGAACTGAAGAGCGCTATAAAAAATTACAACATATTTCCCACCTTAATGATTGCACCATCAGCTCTTTACATAACCACCACTGATCAATTCTTACCTGGCTGTTAAAATGGAGTGAGTGTTTTTCAGGAATCTGGTCTTTTTGAAGACCATCGTTAAATAATAATGACATACCGTGCAAAGAAAGTCTAAAGCTGCTTGCAAAAGCCATATCTTCTTCTCTGTCGAACGCATTTTAGCTTGGTTCAACAAATTTGCAACACAATGTGCTCTTGTCACGTTTCACTTTCCGTTTATAATACATGTCATGCTACACTATTTCCACTCAGTGTTTCATTCTGTTAAAACACTGATAACATTAATGTCATTACAGGATTTAACAAAGAATGAGTGGTTAGAACCTCTTGTTGTCGACAACGACTGTGTGATAACAGGAGCATTTGCCCACTTGGTAATTAACAAATACAAATAATTATGGTCTCCGAAAATACCAGATTCTACATCAAATCATAATTTAAAAGAAACCTGAACACTCACCTCCATTTTAACAGCCAGGTAAGAATTGTTCAGCGGTAATTGCATTTTTGTAAAGAGCTCATAGTGCAATCATGATCAATCATAAAGGTGGAAAATGTTGTAATTTTTTATAGCACTCTTCAGTTCCTATTCCAGTTGCCAGTTGATTTAATTTATCTTCTGTTCATTTCAATTTTAATACATTTTTTTACATTTTTTCCTACTTCGCACATGTGTATTAATTCAAAACTGTCATTTGGCCATTTCCTGGAAGAAAAAAAGGGGGTCCAGATGGGGTCCAGAAGGGGTTTTGTACCGACCCGTTAAAAAGTTATATAAACTACTCTACTTGACTAGTTTTTATCTACATTTCATTTTTTTTTTCAAAATTGAGGTTTTTGGAATCTACAATCGTTATCAAAAACCTTCGACCACTTGACTAAATTTGGATTAATTTTGTAGTGCATTAACCCCCTCCCCCCTTCCCACCCCCTATATCAATGTTGGGTGGTGATTGGAGATACCGGGGGCTTGCCAACCGCATGAAGATTGATTTGGGTTCCAAAGTTTAGATCCAACATTGATATAGGGGGCCCGGGGGAAGCGAACATCAGCAATGTAGACTGAAAATTGTTAAAAAGTCAATTAAAATATAGGGTGGTCGAAGGTATTTTGCAAGCGATTGTATCTTTTTAAAATAATATCAGTATTTTATGCGAGTGTGGCAAAAATAAGTCAATGGTTGTTGTTGTTGTTGTGGGGCCAGACTGAAAAAATTGCTTCATGAGTTACACTTCCATAAAGGATTCTGGTAAGATTTTTGTTATTTATAAAATTATAACTACAATATTTTTGTCCACATAATACACAGCATTCATGCTGGAAATGTTGTCCAATAAGTCTTACATGTATTACAACAGGTAACTTCAGATCCCAAGGACCCTCTCAGAATGTTCCAAGATATACTAACTTCTGACTTGTTGTTATACTTAATGTTAAAGCCAATTTCTTGGAGGTGTTGTCCCAGCTTTCTTACACAAGATGCTTGTAAAAATACAGGCTGTAAATTTAAGTGACAGATATGTGTATTGATGCAAGGCCATGCCAATTACATTTTCCTCTGCTTCAGAAAAAAAGTAAAAAAAAAAATAGACCAACTTCCACATTAATTTCATCAAAACACTGGTTTCATTTGATCTCCAACTTACTATATTTTTTAAATGGTGAGAAAATCAGAATGCTATAGCTAGTACCGTAGATGCGAAACAATACCAATTTACATGTGATTCAGTCTATAAATTCACTGTTGTATTAATAAAATAATGTTAATTTAACATGTAAAAATGGCTTTGTTATTTAATATGCCACCACACCTCTTTTTGCATTCCATTAGGCTTTGGTCTTGCTCTGCTATTTCCCCTCTACTCTGCTCCACAAATGAACTCATTACATCACTGAATGGTTGCTGCAGATTTTCCTCACTTTCTTTTAACACTTTGGAGAGTTTTCTTTCACATGTTTCAATTTGCCTTGTCAGGTTGTTGATGTCAGCTTCTATGTCTTCAAATGTCACTTGAGATGCTGCTTTGAGGTCAGAAGGTTCTGGCAGTGGAAACTTTGAATTTACAGTTCCTGCATTCTGGTGGAGTGAGGGAAAGGTTTTCAGGAAAACCATGCAATGCCTTAATGATCACAATCAAATGTTTTCTTATAATAAGTGTCTTGCTGCTGCCTGTCCAATTATTACATCAAAATCAGGGTGTGAACACTGTGCACAAAAATTACCACTAAAAATAGATAGAACCCTGTGTAACGACCCTTTGGCCATTTGATGAGTGGGATGTGTTTTGGACATGAAAAAATTAGTGCTGGTGAATATCAGCATTAAATTTAACCTTGACATACTGTAACCTTCAAATAGAATAAATAAAGGCAATGCTATTTTTAATTAATTAGAGGTGAAAAACTGATTCAAGAGATCCAGTTGATGGCTTAAAATTTGATAAATTCTGCGACAGGTGAGGTTGGTGAAATCCAATGAAAGTCTTGATGCTACATGGCCCTATACAGTCATTCTATCATAACTACTGTATATTAATGAATCTTCATGACTTTTAATCTTTTTAAACACCTTGTACATCTATACATATTGATTCTTCACTTCTAAATTCTGAAATGTAGAGACCTGTGTACAATACATAACATAAGTGACGACAACAACAAAATATTATTACATCTTATTCACTGGTACTAGATGTTTTGGTATGTGGTATTGAGTATATATTTACAAGTTGTGTAGTAGAAACTGATCAACAAATTTTTATGCAAAGAAAACTCTAAAAAGACCAGTGAAGTGAGACATTTGTGCATGACGCACTTGATGAATTTGATTGGCTAACAAAATGTCAACTTGTCAAACCAGTTTGAAAATCATCTTAAATTTGAAACATTTTACATCACTGCAAGTACAAGAATGGCATGTCCTTCAGTGAAATAAGTAATAATAAGTAAATGTAAAAACATTCTCTTGCTAATTTTCTTTTTAAAAAAATTCAAGCTTTCAGCTGCTTGCAAGTACTGGGTAAGAAAGAAGATGAAAAAACGCACATAAATTAAAAGATATAGGAAATAAAAATGCATAAAATTGTAAGAGTTATTGACCGCCTTATTAGTGGCTGCTGTGTGCCAGGATTCCAAAGTTATAGTTACCTGCATTTGTCAATGATACAAGCGTTGTCAAAGACAATGTGATGGTCATTATAAGACCATGCATGGTTCCCAATGTTAGAGCCTTTGCCGAGCGCATGAATTTATGTTTCTGATGTGTCCTTTTTTTTGTTACAAAAGATCTGCTTTCTCCTATGTATATGTAATTCCATGAAAAGGTGGCACAAGGAATTTTGTACACACATTAACATTGTTTTTCTTTGGATGGACAAAACTTTGGTACCAGAAATTCCTGTTGGAGCATCTTTTTGGGCTTAATGCCATGTTTTTTAAGACATGAGTATTAAGTGAGACCTTTGATTATGAGAGAGTCACATTAAGGCCCTACATGGGTATGGTAGATTGACCCATGCCAACTAATTATTCAGGAGTGTGGATTGTGGAAGGCTGTGTTTTCTTCTTTGCAATGTCAGAAATAATTGTCAGTGATGTTTCAAAATGAACTAATAAAACATGAACTTGCCAATCTGAAGATCATTTAGTGAGTCTTTGTCAGTCAAACACATACCCATTTTTCATTTCCTTCGCCCTTTACACTTTACTTCATACTGGCAAAGTTTATAAACTCAATGTCAAAATTAGGAAACCATGCAGTCAAACTCATTTTCAGGTTGCAAAAATGTCATCCATTTTGTTTTTTTGTTTGGACTGGGTTGCTGGTACATTGAACAGTAAACATGTCAGCCGATCTGTCAAACTGATTTCTCACTGCACAAATATCGCTGTATATTTGTACTCATTTCTAGCATTATTTGGAAAGTATTCAGTGCAGTTGGCCATGGATAAGAATGGCATCTATGAAAAAATTAATCAACTATATCCAAAATCATTCCACATATGTTAACAAGAAATCAAAATTTCCCAAATGGTTTGCTGGGTTTGCAAACCCAGCCGGAAAACAACAGCTGTCATCTCAATGGCAACAAGAAAGATCACAGAGGGCCCACACAAACTGTGTGACCGTTGTTCATATTTTTAAATTTAGAGGAGATGTATGGGAATATCGAAAAGGTTCACTTATCGTTATATACTGTGATGAAAACACATACAAGATCAAAATAAACGTATTTTCACCTGAAATGTTGTGTGATGTCATTCTTGTAGCTGAAAACAGTGAATTTTAGCGATTTGAAGGGTTTTGCATTGGACGTTTACCTAAGCATATAGTAGAGAGACAAGGGAGGAAAGCTGGATTTTGGACCTCTCCAGCACCGAGCCAATTGTCACCAAGAAATTCCCATCGCACGGCTTTCAAACCCCACACCAGGCAAGCTGAAACCCAGAGGTTTCTTCTTGTACCATTACATTTAAAATCCGTCCAAAACTCGAAGCGCTAGACCGCAAATAATATTGAGAAATTCAGCATTCGAAGCTTGAAAACCCCGTGGCTGGTAAAATGTGTGCGGCCTCCAACAGTCACGCTGTTTGCTCCTTTCTTATTGGTTGATAACAAACAATGCCCTTTCATAAATTCGTCCTGCGGGAGGGGAAGCAGGGGCGAATATGCAGCGACCAACTTTCTACTAACCAGACTGGGTTGAAGCGAATGGCGTCTTGCTGGGCTCATTCCATCATGCGCCATTCGCTTCGCCCAAGGCCCAAGGACGGTAAGTGTAAAGTTCGTTGCTGATTATTTGCCCCTGCTTCCCCTCCCGTGGGATGAATTTATGAAAGGGCATTGTTTGTTATCATCCAATCAGAAAGGAGCAAATGGCGTGACTGTTGGAGGCAGCACACATTTTACCAGCTGTGGTGTTTTTGAGCTTTGAATGCTGAATTTCTCAATATTATTTGCGGTCTAGCGCTTCGAGTTTTAGACGAATTTTAAATGTAATGGTACGAGAAGAAACCTCTGGGTTTCAGCTTGCCTGGTGCAGGGTTTGGAAGCCGTGCAATGGGAATTTCTTGGTGACAATCGGCTCGGCGCTGGAGAGGTCCAAAATCCAGCTTTCCTCTCTTGTCTCTCCACTATACGCTCAGGTAAACGTCTGATGCAAAACCCTTCAAATCGCTAAAATTCACCGTTTTCAGCACAAGAATGACACCACACAACATTTCAGGTAAAAATAAGTTTATTTTGATCTTGTATGTAAATATTCATCGCAGTATATTACGATTTAAGTGAACCTCTTCGATATTCCCATACATTTCCTCAAAATTTAAAAATATGAACAACGGTCACACAGTTTGTGTGGGCTCCCTGTGGAAAGATCAACTAAGCCCAGGAGCTGGGTAACCAAACCATCAATGTTGTGGTCGCCTGAAAATTAAATGATCTCATCCTTCAAATTATATGCATTTTCAATAAAACAATAACTAATAAGCAAACACCAGGTGTGGTGTAATGAAACAACAAATTAATTATAAGACTTAGTAGCTTTTGTTACATTAACTTACCATATCAAACCTTTTAATATAGGCAGTCACTAGATAATGCAGTAAGTTACTGGAATTGTCTTTGCATTTCACATCCTTAAGTTTGGGTAGAATATCCAGCTCAAAACCATCTGCTTGCCCACGAGAACGATTTCCTCCATTCATGTAGTTTCCAAATGCAAGAACAAGACCCAAAATGTTGGTAACCTCCCCACCTGTCTTTAACATCTGTTAAAAAGAATATTCAATGTCATTCTTTTATAACACCTGGGATTCTTCTATAACACTGCAGCCTTGCCAACTATTGACATGTAAGACTCTCAGGCATTCTCATACAAGGTATAAGAAAATGAAATAACTTCAAGCTCCCACCATATATTTAAACTCACACAATTGAAGGTATTTGATTATTAACATATATGTGGTTGAAATCATGATTGTCAACTGTGGATGTGAAATGATAAACAGAATGCAGTTGATAAAATTTCACAAAGCTGAAAAATATTATAATAAGTTCAGTACAGTGCAGTGCAGTTTAGCTAATGCAGTACAGAACAGTATACGATTATTATTTTTATCTTAAGGTGGCTCCCAACAGTTTCCAGCATTTTCAAGACTTAGAATTTGATGCGTCATTATAACCACTCTTTATCAGTTGATGCTACAATCATGATATCAAACGAATGTCCAATGATTGGTGAACACGTTATCATTTTTGTGACACAATATGTTACTATAGCAACAGTATAGCATGCTGAAAACACCCTTAATTTTAGCTTTAAGCATTAATAACTCAAAAATGACTCAGTGAACCCCATTTTTTATTGTCGAATTTTGATCAGTAGGATAAGATGCAACTTGTGGCAAAGTTTAAAAAAATTCTGTGGGTGGGGTTCAGAGCCAGCTTAAATTTTCGAAAATATAATGTGTATACCCCGTAATGTGTTTTCAGCACATTTTACTGTTGCTATAGTAACATATTGTGTCACAAAAATGATAACAACATGTTCACCAATCATTGGGCATTCGTTTGATATCATGATCGTAGCATCAACTGATAAAGAGTGGTTTTAATAACCCATCAAAATCTAAGTCGTGGAAAGTGCTGGAAACTGTTGGGAGCCACCTTAAAGTAAGATAATCTACATCTACATCCACATTTATTGAGTTGATAAAATCTTGCAAGATATCACATCGACTATAAATAAAAACTAGAATAAAATAAAAACAAAAAATAACAAAATAAGTAATTGATAATTTAAAATTGCAAGTTACATTGCTTATTTCACATGCTCTCCCATGATGTGGAATCCTCTGGGGAGGTGTTGAAGGGGATGTCCATATAACACATACATGTAGAGATGTTCCCTTGAACAACTGCTTAATGCCCCATTCACACCGACAGTTAAAATGTTTAAATGTTATTTAGTTTAACATACATTTTAGCCTCTATCTTGAAAGCAAAGGGCTTTAGTTACAAAAAAATCCTGAGGAAGTCCCTTACAAGAGCTTCAACTGTACTTGTGAAAGGACCCAAGTTACCCAAAATGCACTGCATGCTCAAACAGTGAAATCCACCATTTTTGATGCCATCGAAATTACCGAACATTGCATAGTGAATCGGAATCTTACTGCATCATCTGCATCATCCCAAGTTTTTTGTGACCTGTCGCCTTTTATAACGATATTTTTAATATCTCCTCTCTGACCTTTCGCAACGATTTCCTTAGTTTTGGTCACGCACCACGTGTAATGTAATACCGAAACTCCCGTTTGTAAACAAAAACAAAGGTGTGGCTGACTTGGGTCCTTTGTATTGTGAAGGTTCTAGTGTCTGTAGCACGGTAATTTTTTTTCATACAGTCCAAGACCAGTATACACCGAATGCAAATATGGCCGTCAGGCAGTTTTTTGTTTGGGCAAGTTTTCAGAGAAATTAATGATATCACGTAGACAAGTGCTGCTAAGTGCATCATCTTGCAAAGTTTGAGTATTTTTGGTTAAACGGTTGCAAAGTTATGGCTCACTGAAATTTTAAGCATTTGTATGAAAAAAGACATTCTAGCCTCACTTTCATGTTTTTCCCAAAATTTGATTGCCTATAACTTCTCCTAAAATAAAAATATGGCCTTGAAAATGCACACAATGACTTATTTTGACCTGATCTTTATTATTATCCAATAATTATTATTGCTTTTCTTTTCTTGAGAACCTATCCAAACAAAAAAATTGTCGGTCGGCTATATTTTGATTCGGTGCATTGCAGAAACCTGTGCTAAAGTACTTAATGTGTTTTTAGAGAAGAAGACATCAAATGCACTAAAGTCTCTGCAATAATTACTGTGCCTCACTTATATTTAACAATCAGTTAAAACCTCTTGATACCTCACAAACCAATCTGAAGTTGGTGAGTTTCTGTCCAATTTCTGAGAGTGAATCTGTCACTTTTGTTCTTGACATCATACAAAATAGTCTTTCCTCATAGCAGCTGATTGTTGACAAATCCAGGAAGAATTTTTCTGGTCTGTCAAGTACTGCATCACAATTTGTCTTACAGAAAGAAGAAATGACTTGAAGCTCTTCTTTTGTTGGCCTCTACATAAAAAGAAGAGCAATTTCTTTTATCAGTATACTGTATATGAACAAATCCTACTTTGCAGAGATGCGACTAAGACAGACACCTCATTATATATGGAAATGTTTTGTGGTTCTAGCATACAACCTGTGCATACCTTTCCTGTCAATTATATACTGAGACAATCTCATACTATCTTAACCTCAGTAATAAGAAAATGTTTACTGGCTAATTATAGTGTGAATATATCAAGTGTAAAACAGGTCAGTAAAATAGGTCCAAGTAGTGTTTTACTGTAAAAACTGTTCTTGTACTGAAATGTATTTGTCTTAGTTTATTGTAATTTGTCAGTCCATTGGTGAGCAAATATATATTTTTTATTTTCTCAGTTACCTCAGTATGTTGCTTGTTGATCCGACACTCACAAAAATACATAACATGCCAACCGAACATCTCTTACATTACAGGTAACTTAATATAATTAAATTAAATTAATGTAATTACAACACTATATAAATAAAATATTAATTATTATTTAACAACATCCCAGTGTACATTCGCTGATACTTTGGACACAACAGGACTGCAGACTAGACATGGTACAAATAACATACTCACAATCTAATCAAAGACCTCACTGGGACTGCCTGCTGTATGCATTGTCAACAGTGTGGACTGACTACATACAGCTGTACATACATGTAGAGTGGTTTTCATTTGAGCGATGAAAGCAATTTTGCAATGGACCGAATGGAAAAAGATGGCACCACGCTTAGATTTCTGGATAAATAGACCAAATCAATATATACAATTTACTTTCGTCGTGACCAGAAGTGTCACGAAAATGTAACTTGTTTTGACATGAAAACAATACCTTTTGTAAGTGCATTGTGGGGGACTGTCCCCGCAACAGCTGGGTTCTCAAGACCCTTATGTTTCACAGTTTTCCAAGGGACAGGAAAATTAAGCAAAAGTCGGTATCTACATTGAGTTTGAGGATGAGATGATACAAGTGGGTGGCGAGAGATCATGTGTGTAGCACTCATTTTCATGACGGACACTTGTATGAATCCAACAACATCCCAGCCATTTTTCCTAGAAGGGACCTAAAAACTGGTGAAATTGTGAGGCTAGTTGATATCTCCCTCCTCCTGGCAGAAAAAACTTTAGAGGAAAAGGAACACAAGAGCAATGAAACAGTGAATGAACTGGAAGTCACACAGTCCAGCTCTAGTAGCGAAAGTCTGATCGAGGTGAGATGAAAACACAAAGAGCCCCCGAATCTCTGGACCTACAAAAGCCTACTGGAGCGTATAAGAAAGTTAGAGGAGTGTAGAGAAATTGAGAGGTTTGGAGTTCGTCGATTTATGGCTTCCGACTCGGACAGGATGTTACGAAAACGAAGACCCTCGAAAACGAAGACCTAAGACCTAAGACCGGTCTTCGTTTTCGTAGTACGAAAACGAAGACCCCGTAAAACAGAAAAACATTGAAATTACAAGTTAAAACTAGTAGTTTCTTATAGAAAGTGAATTGCTGCGAAGGTGAGATTAAGAAAGCTTCCCTGGCCTTTTGTATTTCAGAACACTTGCATGAACGACCTTGAACCCTGTGACCTCAGCTCAATTTTCTGAACTTTTTTCGCAAAGCATCGGAAAAATCGCGTAATTCATCTGGTTTAGCTTGCTTCTGGTAGCAGTAACCAGTTTGAGACAATGTACTTTCAGTATCGGTTGTTTTCAGTCGACCAAATGTACAGATTGTCACTTTCTTTAGTTTTATACGATCGCACTGGATCGTTTGGCACACTGACCTCTCAGTTGCTGGGCGTAGAGCCCCCTTAGTTGCTGGCCAAAAAGGCCGATAAGTTAGATTGTTGTGATTAGTGTCATTACTTGTAGTTTCTGTGCTCACTGTTTCACTACACGATCGCAAGATGCAGTTTTGCTGGCTTTTACTCGGAACAATTTCCTTATTCTTCGACAACAAGAGGTACAGTTTCACGACAGTTTGTATAAAAGGTCTGACAAATATTAGCCGAATATTTTTGGCAACATCTTAAGCGGTTGCGATATATTTTCACTTACCAAATCAGTTATTGTGGAATCCATCATGGCGGCAAGGCCGTTCTCTCCAAACCCGTTCCAGGCCATTCTGAAAGCATCAGGAATGCACGAAATCGAGGCATTTTGTACGACAAAGTTCTGTCGATCGTGACAAACATAATTTTTTGCCTCAGGACTTTGGTATGGGTCTGGTATCCAGCAATCATGTGTTCGTGACGTTATCATGTCCTTTCGAAATAGTCTGCTGCGAAGCTGGTGCTTCGCAGCAATTAGCAAGGCTTAGTAATATTATACGACATTACACTTCACGCGTTCCTTCCCCATTTATTACGGCAACTACTTGTGCCGCGTCTGCTCTGCCTGCTATGTTTCGCTATGCGAGATAACTTGATTTGGTAGCGACATGGTGGGATAAACTTACCAAAATCCGGATATTCTTACGCTAGAGTAAGGATCCAGGATCGGCAGACATTAATCGAACGCTTGCTGCATGCCTTTGATAAGCCAGGATTGCGTGACAGTATGAACGCGCTCTGTACAGGAAATGATCCTGGGTTTCTAGCGAAAAAGATTCAAACAGTCAGTAAGGCATGTCAGCTGTGAAATTCTCGTTAAAAAGTAAGCAGTTCTCTTTGCTAAGGATGGGTCTTCGTTTTCGTAGTACGAAAACGAAGACCCCCGGTCTTCGTTTTCGTACTACGAAAACGAAGACCCTAATATAAAATATCCGAAATCCATTGGAATTACGAGTTTAGACGTGCACTGAGCACCAGCAAAGGTTATAGATTTTAATACATTTGTACACTTCACGCGTGGTGTTTTCTTGCTCTTTTTTACAACTGCTTTCGGTTCTCTGCTTTGTTTTCCTACGCAATAAGTGCAAGCTCGGAACAGATTTTCCCGTTGATAGGGCGATTGGAATAGTTTAGGTTTGAATAAGGTTAAGCAAGCTGAATCTCGTTGTTGTCCCAGCATTGCGTGACGGAAGTGTACAGTGAAAGAACATGTTCTGCGTGAGACAGTTAGCATATTTTTTCCTAACTGAAGAAGGCCATTTTTGGTTGAAATACCTGTACCAGGGTGTACCAGCAATGGAAACGTTGTTAAATAAACACAGTCCAGCCTTGCTGATTTTAACTTGTAATTTCAATGTTTTTCTGTTTTACGGGGTCTTCGTTTTCGTAGTACGAAAACGAAGACCGGTCTTAGGTCTTAGGTCTTCATTTTCGAGGGTCTTCGTTTTCGTAACACCCGACTCGGACATGAGATTTTATACCAGACTACCTGATTACCAGACCTTTGTCAATTCCGGGCTTTCTTAATGTCAGAAGTCATCATGCAACTGACAGTATTTTAAGGACTACCCTCTACCCCACCAATACATATAAGACAGAGTATTGGCAGCTTTTTATGTTTATTATTTTGCGAATTAACAAGATTACGATCGGGTTTATTATCTTCATGTATTGTGATCCCCATATAAGTACAGTAGTCTGTACTTACTATTTCAAAGAGCGAGCTCAAGGTTTCTTGATCTAGAATAGCAGTGTTCACATTGTAGAGTGCATCTCTTATCTCGTCCATTTCAACATGAAGACTTCTCAGGAATATTCCCACAGCCTGTGATCTCTTGTTATCCAGCAAATGGGTAACTTGCTGTTTTATTTTGTTTGTGGACCTGGAGGAGAGAAGTTTCCCATCTGCTTTTCTCTCCACCTTGGCAAACATTTCAGCAAAGTCACTGACATTGATGACAGGCTCTTCAAGTGTTGCCCAGACTGTTGTGCTAGACTCTACTTCTAGATTAGTCACCTGACTCAGCTGTATGCGTTTCCAAAACAATGGTTTCATGGGGGATGCTAAATTTACCAATCAGGTATAATAAAATAAATAATGTTTAGTTCTTATGGCTGGGGACCAAGAGTGAGGTCCAAAATTTTGTACAAAGATAAGAAATCAGAGTTCTTTTGAAAATTCCTTCTTCACAAGTGTACCAAGATGAAGATGAGGCCCACATGTGAACAAAGAAAAGAACAATGACTGTCACAATACAATTCTACAACTAGGTGGTCAATGATATTGATATGTCAATAACATATAGAACAACCCTGTTTGTCACCATTGTCTCATCTGAATGTTAAGTACAGTCTCATTAGTGCACTTATGTCCAGGATTGCAGATAATTAGATGCATGACAAATTTTGATATCCAACACCAAGTGTCCCATTAAGTCTAAGTGTTTACCATCTTTTTTGAAATGTAAGGTAAACATTAGTGTTAGTGTTATTTTTAGGTTAGGGTAAATGCATGTGTTTATCTTTACTTAAAGAGCAGAATTTAGGGGACACTTTGTGATGTTTTTGTCTGTATTTTTGAAAACAAGTGATGTTGAAGTTGAGTAGAAGGGCAAGAGGACACTTTGTTATGCTTATTAAATTTGCCATGCATCTAATTATCTGCAATCCTGGACATAACTGCATTAGTAAGTAAGCAAGAGTATCAATAAACACGCAGTCAAACTTAAAATGTTTGATGACTTCTCATGCTACCTTTGATACCCATTTTTTTATTGTGTCCATGTCAAGACGCAAACAGCAGTAAAAATTAATTCTAAGTATTAATTATAACAAGACGTTCACCTAAGAGCAAGTGTTTTTTGTAGCAATTACCCACCCCAATCTTGAGCCTATTTGTAAAATAATAATCCACTGAAATGGTAGCAGTCTTCATATCAGTTTGCTAATGTAAACTTAAGATTACTAAATACCTGGAGTTATGGCTTTTTTTCTGGAGGCAGATACTTTACTTGTAGCAGCAAGCTTTGAAGATGTAGGTGTGAGAAGATCAGTGGAATGAGGAGGAGGAGGGAAGAGGGGGAGGGGGAGGGGGAGGAGGAAGGCAAGCTGGTGTTCCTGGGGGAGGTGGGGGAGGTGGAGGTAAGGGAGGTGGTGGTGGTGGTGGAGGGGGAGGAGGAGGAGGGAATGCTCCTGGCACACAGGGTGCAAGTTGCGAAACTGGTATTGAGCCATCTTCATCAAGGGTTTTAGGTGAAACTGGAAAAACTTGACTCTCAGAAGGAGTGGATAATGGAGTGCGTGTGAGCGGTTGTGGTGGTGGACATGGAAGTGGAGGCGGATAATGCATGCAACTTGATAGGCAAGGGCTAGATGGTGGTGTCCTAGTTACAGGCAGGCCTACTCCAGGATACATTGGACAGCTGACTGGCTAGCTTGATCAAAGGGACCTAACAAAATAAATACAAGAACTAGAACTACAATAATCACAAATTGAACTATATGTTGGTGACCACCTGTTAACCACCTAATTTATGCACTTAGCCGAGCAATTAATATTAAAACAATAACATTTTAATTATTACCAATTTCACAAACTTTGTACCTTGAAAATTAAAACAAGGGTCAAAGATGACTTGATTTAGCTGTAAAGCATCATCAACAAATAAGTAAATATGTGAAATGCATTATCCATTACCTTGGATTATCCAGGAGTCTCCCATAAGGCTATACAGACCATACCTTCAGGTTTCTCAGACAAGACAGGGAAAATCTTGGATATAATAATTAACAATTATTGGATGAGACTAAGCATGATAGAAAGAATTAGGCTTGATAATTCTTACTAACATGTAAAAACTGAATCCAATAATAATTATTGTTTTCTTAGGCATTTTTAAAAAGCACCAATTCATTATTTCAGGCTAAACATTGCAGTCTTTTTTAGCTTTTCCCTTTGCAGATTGTAAAGCTTGTAATTTCTTTCCACTGCCATTAACTAAGTGGGTAGCGTGTGGAAGGCTTGCACGACGTCACCTCCTAGTGTAAAAATCTGACTGTCTGTAGATACGACATCACATCTACATGCATAAATCCCACTGCCTGTAGATACGTCACAATTCAATTCCAGCGTGAATTAGCTGTGTGCTCTCAGCCAATGAGAATATATGGTGAGCAAAACGTATAATAATAACAGACTCCTGTTCAGCAAATGATGTTGATTAAATTTTCTTTCTTATGTCTATTTTCTAACAATTCTTTGATTGTACATACAGAAACTGAGGTGGTATTTTATTTTGTTAAGTATTCCATGGTCTTTTTAACCCCTTGACACCTCAACTGCCCAAAACTGCCTGTGATGGAACCACAGTCCTTCTATGTACCATTTGAGGGGCTCCGAGTATAGCTATAACCATGTCGAATTTGAAGTCTTTTTTATTTTTTAATGCTCATTTTGCCTCATTTTTAGCATGTGACCTTCAAATTAATTGCAAAACATTGTTCAGAATTTTTTTATGCTGTTTTTTCCATCATTTTAGAGAAATAATGTCTGCAAAAAGAAAAATAAATAAACAAAACTCCCTGTCTCCCATTGAATCTCACTTGAAACGATTTTATGCTGATGTTTTTCACTTCAGATGGCCAAGTTTGGGCCCGTACCGCTAAATCCTGCTCAAGAAAAATTTATCCCGAAGTTCATACCCTCAAAATCGCTTCATTTTTATCACCAATAGACTATTGCTGACTGTCAGCAAAGGTGTCACAAAGCATTTCAGGATATCAATGGTGAGAACAAGAACGGAATGTCTGCCCAAACAAAATACGGAAAAATTAAAAGTCTGGAAGCACTTCAGATATCGGGCATTTCAACTATGGCACGGGATGGGAAATGGCCCACAACTCACAACGCTGCCCCTTTCGGATTCGAAGTGATTCCAGACTTTCCCGCCAGCTCATCTTGTCCACCAAGGTCCATTTTCACCTTGAGCGCTAAATAGCACTTTAGACACAAGGTACGACAAGGGACCATCTCATTTCTTTGAGAGGTGCCAGAGACTTAAGGATTTCCAGACTTAATGATGTCTTTCAATCACCGGACGGGCCTTAAACATGGGCTGTGCCTAAAAATGGGACTGGGACATGAAGTATGGTACGCGGGGATGCGAAAGTATGGGACACGGGGACGCGAAATATGGAACGGGGGGACGCGAACAATAATTGTCGTCACTTTCTTCGTGAAAATGTGTATTGAATGCGGGGGTGCGAGAAGAAATTGGGATAGCACGATATATTGTACCTTACCATTGGTCACAATAAAGAATACTTATAGAAAGGTTGTTTCATTGGTCCTTTATTAAACTAATACCTAACTAAACGCGAGGATTACGCGAAACACGCGAACAGTGGGCCTTTGGACCTTCGAGCAGCTGTCTCCATGATAGTCTGGTGAATTCTACGATTATTATTTGAATAATGACTTGCATGGCCTCAAAATAATTTGTGTTTAAGAAATTATATTTGTTTTTCGTTTCCAAAACCATTCAGCTGTTGCAAATTACATATAATGTAAGATTTTATATGATCGAAGAACCCAAAACAGCCAAAAGCGAAGGGAGACAAGGGCCATTCAATGATATTGTGGATAAATATTATGTAACAGAAGAATGTCGATACATTTTAGACACAAAGAGTTCTGATCCCCGGCATTCGCATTCAGGTGAGCTTTGTTTAAGTAATTGGGAATAGAAATTTATGGCAACTCTTCAGTTTGCTGTACAGTGTGCTCTCTAGATTACTGAATTGCAACATAATGTTCCTGAACAATAGATAATGCATTCCTACAGTTATCACCTCCCTCCCCCCAGATGCTTCCTGATCTTTGTAGCCATACTAGTCTAGTCCAGTCCATGTCTATTTTGTAAACTGTTTGGTGGATTTATATATTAATAAATATTTCTGTGTTCTTGAGAAACGGTGCAGCTTGCTGTTGAGTGCCCCCGGGGTGGGGAATTACCTATTTCTTTGTGCCCGGGGGTGGGAAATAGGATGCCAAGTGAAGAAAAAATGGCAAATTCCGGGGGGTGTGCCCAGGAGGGATGGTAACCATGCATAATTTTCCCAGTCATTCCGTTTAGTTCGAGTGAACACGTCATTCGAGTATATTCTGCTCATTTTAATTTATTCACCAAAATGAAGCTTTATTGTGGCTTATGCGGATTTTAATTTCTTTTCACTGTGTAACTCTAGCAATGATGTTCGTATTTATATTTGGCTTTCTTAGTGCAAGGCTCGCTGAACGGTTTACCGCGGGCAGTTAATATGTTTACTGGCAAATTCCTCCAGAATTCTCAGACTTTTACACGAACAAAGTCAAAAGGTATTTTCGCTGGAACTTCAGAGGCCACAGCAGGGAAAGGTAGGGTGCGGTCAAAAATAGAAGATATGTAATACACATTTTCGCGAAGAAAGTGACGATTCGCATTTACCTCCGACTTTTGCAGGAACTGAAACAATTCTTGTTCGCGTCCCCGCATCCCATACTTCACATCCCCGCATCCCATACTTCACGTCCCCGCGTCCCTGAGTCCCAAGTCCCTGTACATGCATCCCAGTGTCCCCCCCGTCCCTGTGTCCCAGTCCCATTTTTAGGCACAGCCTTAAACATGTTGGCTTATACACACGTTGCAGATGATGTGTTACTGCAGCGAGCTCATGATCGATAAGTGAGCCAGGCGTGCGTAAATAACGGTATTTTCGTTCAGGTTGTTAGCACTGTTCAGGAGTATTGCAGTCACATATTCTCACGGCCAATCTACTTTGTAATGGCATCGTTTTGGAGTATGTTTCATACAGTTTTGGAAGGAACTACGCTCAAATGTACAGTCAAATCACTAGAGGGCCAGAACTCATCTTTCTTCAGGTAGTTTAGTTTAGTTTTTTTTTTACATACATTATTTCTTCGAAATGATGGAAAAACCAGCATACAAATCTCTGAACAATGTTTTGCAGTTAATTAGGTCACATGCCAAAAATGAGGCAAAATGAATGCGAAAAAACAAAAAAAGGCCTCAATTTGACAAAGAATGTTTATGCTCCGACCCCTTCATTTGTGATGTCATCCCTTTTTACGATAAAAGACGTCTTTTGTACCTTACTCAAGCAAAAGGAAGAAATCTTTCAAAAACTGCCCAAATGAGAGAGCTCCCGTGAACTGGGACAGATTTACACGAGAAAAACCTATCAGATTTGACTGGCAAAATTGAAGGAAAATCTGGTCTTCCTACCACTTACTACACAAAAATTTCGCTTTCTTCAGCATTTTCTGGGAAACTTTTACTTCATAAATAAAGTCTAGTGAAAGACCAGCAACGAGGGGAAAAATATAGAATAATAACGAAAAAGAATGGGGAGTACATGTAGAACAAAGAAAAAGAAAAGTCAAGCTTCTGGTGTTTTTTCTTGTTCAAAAACTCAAAATTTTGCTTTGACTGCTTTGTGCACATGAACAAAACCAAGCTTAGTTCTCATGTTGCAAACAACGTTTTGGACAGTTTGCTAGCAATTTGCGGGGGTGGGGGGGGGAATAACACACAATAACGACAGGGGTGCTCATCGGAAATTTTTGAAAAACACCCTAAAAGGTACTGGAATCTTGTTTGATGGGTGTTGCTTGAAATAATTTTTATCCCTAAGAGGTACCAATTCTAAAACAACACATGTCATATTCTGTCATATTTTTTTTAGCTCAATATCCTAAAAGGTACCGCAGTAATCTTTACAGTGGTCATTTTAGATTTTAGTAGTCTAAGCGGTACCAATCTATTATTTTTTTTACCCCTAAAAGGTACGACGAGCACCCCTGTGATTTTTGCCCCCCCCCCCCCCCAATTTACCCCCAAAGCAGTCAAAAAATGGCTTCAAATTGCCATTTTCTGCGAATTCTCTAGGGGTCAATGGGTTAACAGTATTGTATGTGCTCCTTGGATACCTCCCCCCCCCCAGTTCAGTTCAGTCCACTTAAGTGTCAAGACTTAAGTCGGGCACTCGTCTCTCCCCACCACAAAAAAATGGCGGGTTAGTGTATTTTGGAGAAACCAAGTAGATCCAAAGAATCTTGAGGCTAGATGTTGGTGAAAAAGGTTTGCTCAAAATTTTAGCAATCTAAACAGTGGCAAGACACCAGTCAATATGCCAAAAAAAATTGGTTTCAAGATCAAAACATCACTGATATATCGAGTCTCTGGAAATTCTCATTATTTTGAATAAAAACACCAAAAATGTTAAACGTAAGACTTATTAAGAGCTTAATAAACTTACCTGGAATTTAAGCTATTTCACCCTTTCATTTTACCTTCCGTGTGGCGTGGAAAGAAGGGTCATTTGCTTGATTTTTCAAGTTAACTCCCTTCAAAAATTTCACCCGGTGAACCCGGTGACACTCCAACAAGTCCGCATTCCGGTATGACAGCGGTTGTACGCAGGTGTGCGGTAGTTACGTCATGTATGGGGACACAAATTATACCGAGCAGCGCCCTGTTGTAAGAAGCAACTGTAGTACCTGAAGTAGCTGCAGTACCCTAGTAGTTGTAGTAGCTGTAGCACCTGCAGTACCTGTGGTACCTGTAGTAGCTGTAGTAGATGTGGTACCAATAGCAGCTGCAGGGCGCGTAGGGGGGGGGGGGGGGGGGGGGGGGGGGGGTGTTGAACGAACCAAGAGCTTTGATAGGCTAAATTGCGCAATGGTCACGCCACAAACAATTGTGGCGCATGGCCAAAGAACAATACAGCCTAACAACCAATACACGTTAGTGCTATAGGGAGAGAAACAAGGAATGGCCAATACCATTCTTCTCCTCGTTCACGGTATCTGCAGTTTAGTTGAAATTTGATGAGAAATAGAACACAAACCGCGGTGATAAACATATTGAACTTATTCATTTTTGATAAAAACTTGACGTTTCGTATGCTACTACATACATTTTCAAAAGTGACCGTCAGTGTTAAAAACGATACTAATATAGTAGTAAAAAGGGACTGGGACCGAGATTAAGTACAAAACTTAACAGTTGATCTATAAAAAGAAACAGCTAATTAATAAAGCATCAGCTTCTCGCTACTGACGTTTGCATTAAAAGCTGGCTTCAGTTCTTGTATAAACAATGTTTCTTTGATTTTACAGTGGAAATTAGTTTTGCCCGACGCTAAGATATCAAAATAATCCCACTTGATGTTGTGTCCAGTGGTGTTACATGGTCAGCAATGGCTGATGTGCGGTCATCCTTAGCGAGGGCCTTAAAATGCTCAAATGAACTGCAAAGGTGATCTGACCACGTAAAAAAGTAAAATTTGCGAGACACTATCACGACAGAAATCGATAAAGTAGGATCGTAACCGTGGACAGCTGTTTCGTTGTTATTGCAACTCATCAGCACGGTGTAGCGAACTAAATGTCGCCAGCAAGAAAGCCAGCGCAAATAGACCCGTTCACAATATCAGGTTCCGTGCTATGTACTCACTTGTCACCCGAAACACGCGTGCCACATCACGTGTTTCGGGGAACAAGGTGTATCGCAAACATGTCTCGCAAATTGAAATGTAGATGGACAAAGCCGATCTGAACATTTAAACGCATGGGCAAAACCATGCTGAAAGAAAACACAGCATATCGGATCTGTACGGTCCCAAAATATATAGAAATAAAAGTAAACTGCAGAAGACCACAAACGATAATGCTGCTAATCATACATAAGATCTACGAGAGACCTAACCAGCCAAAAACTGAAAGAACAAAAACAATGAACTGCAAGGCTGATATGACCACGTAAACTTGAAGTAAAATTTGCGAGACACCATCACGACGGGAACCCCTCGTCTCGCGCTTCGCGCGAAATGCCGCTTCGCTCGCTCCGCTTTGCTCATAAAGCGCCTGTCATGCAGGCTATACAAACCACTGCCAATGCTGTAATTTGTATATTTTATACATACTGAAATCTGTGATTGGACGAAACGCTTTTTTTAGGTGTGAGAAAGTCGTTTGGCCATTTTGATTGGATGCGAACCCCGAACGGGGTTTTCACACGCCAAATTTCAATAGAAAATCTCAATAAGTATGAAATAAAGCTATTTTCGCTGTACATTTTTTCCAAAATACCCAAACATAACATTTGCAAGACATTTAAAATTACATATAGTATACTATGCTTTAAACAGAACATAGACATTATGTTAGCAATTTCAATTACTTTGTTTCTGAATAGTTATGGCTCGTAGTTGAATTTGAAAACCCAAATTTCGGCGGATTTTTTGCAATTATCTCCACGCGGTAAACCATCATCATTGCCAATTTGAAGATCATGTTCATGACATCATTTTAAACCCGGTTGCTTTTTTTACAGTAGAACGCTACTTCGGCACTTCATTTCAAGAACACCGATAAAGAACTGCAGTCCACAAACGGAGCAGTGACAACGTATTAAGCGGACACAGAAGCTTAAGTTCCAAACTATTAGTTTTGTTCCCATGTTTACTGTAAGGAATACCTGTATTAAACGGACAGCTCTATTTCCACTTATATTGATTACTTCATATACACCAAATTGAAGAAACGTTGTCGGGTAAAAAGCATTAACCATGAACGATGCGACCCAAAGGCTTACTGGGAAGTTGGAAAATTTAATCTTCGTCTGTGGCAGAATATACATTATATTAACACAGAATACATAAATCATGCTCTTAAATGTCTCAAACAAAGAAAACATCTTGATTATCAAGAAATAGAATATAACTAGCTTGCCAATGCTGCCTACCCAGAATCCCATTCGGTCTCATCGTTCATGGTTTATGCTTTTTTAAATGACAACGTTTCTTCAATCAGGTGTATCATTTCAAGGTATGCCTGAAGTTTAGGGAACTTCATACTTTTACATCATAGCCAACAAATCTGGGTGTTTCTTGGTGTTGTGGAAGCCATTGTTGGTTAGCTTTTGTGTTGTGGTGTGGGTATTGTTCAGTGTCTTTTAAATCTTTTGTTTTACGTCATTTGGTGATCACACCATCCGCAACACCAAGAAACTACCAAAAATCTCCATCAAAATTAAAAAAAAAAAATAAGCAAAATCATGCTTATCAACCTCTCTCCCGTGGAAAATATTGTTGCCAAGTGCTGAGATCTCTGTTTTTTTTTCCGTGATTAACGCTAAGCCAGAAACCCAGAACACAATCCAAAAATATCAAGAATTCTAAACAGACAGCTGTAAGAAACTGCGTCCCACAGAAAGCAGGTCATATCATCCGCAAATAAGGAAAGTTAAGTAGTTTGGCCTCGCTCATGTAAGTCTGCGAGAGGAGGTAGCGGCAAGAAGCGAGAGCTTGCAGCCAATTTAACAGCTTTATTGGGCACTCTACAAATTTTAGTTACACAAAGAAAACAAACCAACCAAAAAAGGGGACAAATAAATATATATACACGTGAGTTGGCAGCCCAAACGGAAGGGTGTGGACAGGACACAAAAACCCGTGCGAGGTGCCTTTCTCTGTAATACGCTCCCTTCTCATGCTCGGAATGCTACCTTTATTGATACGAAGAATCTTGTAATGTAATTGGCTGTTGGAATCACCAGAAGTAGATGGGAGCTATTTTTCGTTTGCACGTTTCCCGCGCGCGGAGATTGTTTACCAAGTGAAACAAAAATAATACTAATTGTGGTCGAAACAAAAAAATATATATATTGCTACAATTTTGTGCATTTTGTTTTCAAATAACAATCACCTTCTGACATTGCAAAAAGTAAATCCACCATAAAATCTAATTTAGCAGGCCTTATCTGCAGGCCTTATACCCCCCAATCCGCCACAGTGGTCTACCAAAAATCAGTTACACCAGAGCCCCAAGGTTCCTGATGTAACCAAATCTGGGCTATCCACTTTTCCTGGTTGAATACTGGGCATGACCCATGAATTGATCTTGGATTTAACCCTCCTCCTTGTTCTTCAGCCAAGTGGTTAAAAAACACTAGGCATGTTCTTGCTTGCGGTGCAACCTTTAGAACATTATCATGATGACATATCTCCTTAAGTAAAGGTTTTTCAGTTGGAACTGATGTCAGATCAACATCAGCCTCATTAATTGATCGTGGAAAGATAGTTTCGCCTCCCTGAGAAACAGAATTCAAATACACCAGAAATGTTGCAGCACGTTTCATTTTTTTGCCCTCCATCACAAAGTCAGAATCAAAATGCAGTTCATAGCTCTGATTAGCTGAATATTTTGTCAGAGAAACTGGCTCTGCTAAATTCCAGGGCAAACCAGACAAGTTTCCAGCCAGCATAGCTAATTCCCTCAAAATCCACAAACTGGTATCACTTTTGTTGCGCAGATAAAGTGACAAAGAGAAGCCACTATTTGTGTCCTCTGTGAGTCTACTTTTAGCTAAATTCAACAAGTTCATCTGTTGATCTGCAGTAATACAGTTTCTGAAAACCCTTATAAGTGGATTTCTTGAAAGAAGAATGACCTCTGACATGTCGCTTGACCTTTGCCCTGCAAATACAAGAGTAGAGTTCAGAGAATGCAAATCCAAATAATTATTTTACTAACGAAAATGTTAAATTGTTCCACGGTTTTCAATAGCATTGGGTGATAAGTTTCTTCAAAGACACCTGTCAACCTAATTGGAGGTTAGAAATCTCTGGAAAAATAAAAAGGATTGTGGATATTGAAAGCACTTAATACAAAATGAAATTTATTAAAAGCTCTACTTGAAACTGCCATGATAATATTTTTTACTAGCTGCACCCACAAAGATGACAAAAAATTGTTACTATTCAGCTCTTTGCAGGTCTTCTTCTGCTTATTTGAGGTTTTAGCCAGAAATGGTTTGAAATGATGGAGCTGGTGCTATTGCAGTGGTTTTGGTGTGCAAGTGACAGAGCTGCAGCTATTAGCTATTACACTATCTTTGGGGAAGGCTCAATTTTCAGCGATTTTGTGCGTCTGCATTCTTATGTGGGATAAGGAACTGAAAACTGGACTCCCACAAACATCTGGAAATCAAGACCTTCAAGTTACCAGAGAAGAAAATGTGAGCAAGCGACAAACTAGCATGGCTAAAGCTGCACTGAGAGAAAAAACCGGCGTGTGTTCTTCCAACATCCTGCATGGTTTATTGAGCCAATTCTTGG
Source organism: Cladopsammia gracilis (assembly GCA_022457155.1). NCBI lineage: Eukaryota > Metazoa > Cnidaria > Anthozoa > Scleractinia > Dendrophylliidae > Cladopsammia > Cladopsammia gracilis. Next base: position 584,217 of record JAJGOT010000171.1, on the reverse strand, counting down.
TTTTCACATGACGTCATAAAAGATAAAAAATCTAAAGTATACGTCCTACAAAGCTGTTTCTAACATCGTATGTGGATACAAGTGTTATAATCTTTCACAAAAAGTTTCAGGTTTTAACGATGTTTTGCCGATTTACAAAGGTTTTAAATGTGTCACGCAATTCGTCATGCTATTTCAGATAAGCCGCGAAAATAAACAAAATTGAATCAGCTGAAAGTTATTGTTTGCATTATAAGTGCTTATCAGTCGAGTTAATGGAGCTTATAGCAAATAAAATATTTTTTGATGTGATTTTTGGTGTAATTAAGACTTTGAATTTTTGGCCGCTCCATACATTTCTTACTAAAAATGTCTAATACTAGTTCGACTGAACGAAATGCTTTTGTGCTTCAAAATTTGGCCAAGATGTGTAGTTTTAAACTCTCTACAATTCCATAAACAATTTGGATTCGAAATCTATTTTTTAATGCTTCTGAATTTTGATATGACGTAAGTGAAAACCAAGAATAAATCATTGAAATGTGAGGTCTATTTTCTTATGCAACTGCAAAATGGTGGGCAATTATTCACTAGAGCATTGAAAACTTTGAAGAAAAGTCTATGCACGTCTTTGGATGATATTTGTGATGTGTGTAACGTCACTGGGTTTCATGATTTAATCAAAACAATTAAAGATGTTACAAGTCACTGCCCCTACTGTGTGGGTTGATCTATAAAGGGTTTGCCTGAGAGACTGGCTGAAAATATCATTTTTGAAACACATTAGATGTAATGAAAATCAGGCACCACATTCTGTGGCAATAATATATATAAAATTTCATATTGAGATTTCTTCTTATCTCTGTTGCAGCCTCTGCAATTCATGGCATCTTTAACTAAGTTATCTTTAACTCTAGGACCTATGTGAAATTTTGACATTTTTAAATCACAACTTTGTTTTTGGAGCAAAGAAAGTATTCTTTTACTAACATAACGACAGGTTCATGTAAGTTAAAGTGAAAGAAAGCCAATAAGGCCATAAAAATGGTGGTGCATGTTCCCTTGTTCCCTATAAAAATTTGAAGTTCCCTTGTTCCTCAAAAATAAGTTAAGGTGTTCCCTGAAATTCACTTTTATCCTTACTTTGCTGGAGGTAAAATGGTTGCTAAAAACGGAACAATGTTACAAATTAACTTTGTACTGTGAGCTAACGCATAATGCAATATTGCAATAATCTTATGCTTTATAAACATAGTTAGTTATATTTTTCTGAAAATTGAACAACTTCAAACGTATGTCCAGTTTGGAAAAAAAGATAGCAAAGAAAGGAAAAATAAAAAATAAATTGGCTGCTTCTGTCATGATTCGAGCCTGAATCGTTGGCACAGAGGAGCAAGTCTTTAACCACTCAACCATTCTGAATAAGTAACTAATGAAGGTTAAATTTCTGTTATTTCAATGTAGATACAAGTTAAAACGCGTGTCTGTTTAAAAATCCATTTGAAGTCTGCAGATTGGAGGACTCCAAATGCAAAACATCAGAGCAACACTTTCATAATGTCCACTTTTTCAGCGGTCAACTATTCTCTACACTATATTCCTTTGCATTTGGCACAAAAACCTTATGAACTGGTCAGCAGAATTACCAAAGAAAGTTTACAGCCTATGGAAGGAGTGAGTGAAAATTTGCATGTTTGCCACCTTCTGCAATAACCCCGGCCTGTTAAATCGATGACAATCGATCATCCGAAATCTAATTGATCAATCGATAAAATTAGTTAATTGATATCGATTGATATAGGCCAATCGATGATCAATCGATAGTCACAAAAAATGTCCCGCAAATTATCGATTTTATCGATTTTTGCGTGTTTTCTCGGAGCGCAAAGAAATGAGCAAAGCAGAAAATAACTTTGCATTAGGACAAAGCACAGACGGCAATTCCTTCGCAACAAACTCTTGGGGTCTAGATCTGGTAGCTAGCACAGTCCATCCACTGCAACTGGGAGCTCCACAGATAAACATTAGAAATGATTCCACTTTATTATGACGAGAGAAAAGAACAACTACTTCACCTCCTACTGCACCTTTTGTTCCTCTTGGAATTAACTGGCAAATATCTGAACGTTTTTGTCTATTTGTTTTTACTAACTGTTCTAGAGACTATTCACATGACAATGTTTTTGCTTAAAGCCGTTTATTCAGGTGTTGTCCTAGCAAAGCTTTTCAAACTGATGTGTAGCTTTTCTGCTTGCTCGCGTAAATCTTACCTCGTTTATGAATGATGGCAATCGGCACATTGTTCCTGTTGTTTAATTTCATTTACAACTGTTCTGTTATCGAAATAAAATCATTTCATTGCTGATTTGAGCGTCATAAAATAAATAAAATACAATACCGATGACAATAGATGGCAAATATCGATAAAATTGATATCAATTAATCGATTTTATTGGAAATCGATGGTCTATCGAATTATCACAAAAACAGATGTCATCGATTGATGATCAATTTCCAATATCAATCCATTAATTGGCATCGATTGGCATCGATTGATATCGATTTCATCGATCATCAATTATATTGATTTAACAGGCCGGGAATAACCCATTTGGGTATTCACAAGTTAAAAAAGATAGTTACAATAATCACTTAAAATTTCAAAGGCTCTATTTCTTTCTCTTAACCTTCTTAACATATATGAGCTAAAAACACTCCTACTTTAACAGTGATCACTGTTATGATCTGCCAGATTATTACTCATGCGCGAAGCGGCATGAGGTAAGGTTTCGGCTCTGTTTTTCTTGTTATTATTTTTATTTTTTGTGTCACAACTGTGCATGCAAATTTATGCACGCATTTATTTTAAATTGTGCACTTCCGGTTCATGTATTTGCCATTTACACTTCCTGTTTAGTGACTTCCAGCTACTCTCACTTCCAGTAAAAGAGCGTTACTTAAGTGTCACGACAGCATCTCCTACAACCCTACATACATTACTATGTTCACGTTTGGTATATATAAGACTTAGAAGAATCACTGGCTTCATTGTGGTACAGCCTTCATTTCCAAAACATTCAATAGTAAACAACGTGGTTTGCAGGAATGATGACTGAATGAAAGGAGTAACTCTTCTCCATGTCAGACATCTTCTTATCATGTTTAAAATGTATAAAACTTTCTCCGCATGAGCATGAGTATAGGCTGCTTGGAGCCTCTTGTTTCATAATTATTTTACAATGATTGAAACTATGCATATTCATGAAACTCGATCAGCATCTAACATCTTAATATAATTATTGATAACAGTAGAACAAATTAAGGGAAATTGTCATTAAAATATAAGTCTTAATTGGGGTATCCTGGGTGCCAGAGGTTTTTCTTGCGTGGTTTCTGGTGTCTGTTATGTCGGCCGGCAAGTCACGAAGCTCGCCACGAGAATATCTCTGGTACCCAGGGTATAATTGGGGGCACAAATCTGGAATAATTTGCCAGAGGAATTGAAAATAATCAAATCATATGTTTCTTTCAAGTCTTTCAAGCTTTAATACATGTATGTTCAAAATCAAAGTATTGTAGACATTTGATCACCAAATATTTTATAATTTAGACTTAAGTAAGGACAAAAAACATGACTGTAAGTGGTCATACCCATTTGCTGATTTAAATGGTTTATTATTAAGTTTTTATGGGGACCTTCTTTATAGAAAAGCTCCGCAGAGCTTGCTAAGATCTCCTGCCATATGTGTCACCTAGCAGATAATATAACGAATTTTGTGTACATGTTTTAAGTAATGCTCCACATAAGAACTACAGTAAAATTCATTGTTCTGCGGCATTGGCTCTTTCTCACATAGGATTTCTTTGAGTTCAAGAATAGAGCAGGGGCTGATGGTTCATAATTATATTTCAGTATAAAAATAAAGAAAATCCATTTGCGTCAAATAAATTTTAGGAAATGTTCGTGCTTAACCAATCAGAATAGCAGAAGACAACAGCTAATAATTTTGCTTCTTTGATGAACATCCTCAAATACAATTTCTTTTAAAAATTGCATGTTGTGCGATTGGGTCTCAAATTACTTGAAACCTTTAAAAAAGCAGACAAAATGCACCTTGAACCACAACTTTTAGCGGTCTTTGAGTCTAGGCCAATGAGATCACTAGTTGTAACAATGAAAAAAGTCGACATTCCATCGTGCATTGCCGTTAGCACTTTCCTTCTTATGCGGATCATTACTTAGGCCCCGTCCACACTAATCCGTTTTCAAACGAAAACGGAGCTGTTTTGCTCCGTTTTCAAAAAGATTTGCGTCCACACTTATCGTTTTCGTATCGTTTTCGCCCGTCCACATTACAACGCCGTATTGTTTTGAAAACGCTTTGATACCCTAAGTGCGCATGCTCAAATGAACCGTACACATGCGCATTTCAATATATCGGCCCGCGAAATTGGCGCCATTCTTGATTCATTGTTGTTAAGTGTTGTTTTGGTTTAGAATTCTTCGATATTTCCATTCTAAACGATGCCAAGAACAGCTGGAAAGCAACCAAAACCTAAAACAGACTGTTTCACATGGACTGATGATGAAGTGGAGCTACTTCTGAAAGTCACAAACAAATACAAAGTGCAGAAAAGCACTGAGAGTGTAGACTGGGAGTCAGTCCAGTCGAAGTATGGCGACATCTTGGATATGTTTCACGGTCGAGTGGTCTGTACAGGCCCGCAAATGATCCCGGCCTGCACATGATCCCGGGACCGGAAATGATCTCCAAATGGACCGCAAATGATCCCAGGACCGGAAATGATTGCTGCAAATGATACCAACAAAAATTAGGAATGGCGTGGATGTACATTCGTTAATTATCCTAAGTGAGGAAATGAGGAAAAGACAAGCGTCTCAGGCACTAAAGCAACAAAGAAAACCGGTAAACATACTGTGCGAAATAATTAAATGAACATAAGACTATATACGTTTTTCGTTTTGCAAGCGCATCGCAAAAATAAACAAAAATATTCCATGAATCTTCGAAGATGTCTTTGCTGTCTGTCAACCACTTTGAACTTTTTCCCTGTTCATGGGCTTCCATGGAAGCGCACAACATTTCTACGTGCGAATTTCGGAGATCATGACACATTTGCAATTTATTAACTTTCATTTGAAAATACATTTTCTTTCCCTCACAATTCGCTCTTGCAAATATTAAGATAAAATACAAGCGATAAGCACTTGAATTACCGCAGGGCCCTTTAGGTGTAAAATGGGGTGGCAGGCCTGCACGACTCTTACCTCGTGTTTTTAATGCCATTTGCTCCTTCTGTATGTTTTGGACGGGTATTCTACATTCAGCCGTTTGTTAAGGAGGATTTTAGTGACTATAGAGTGTAGACTGAGTTATAAAACCTTTCAAAAGCCGCGTGCAACGGACTAGAGGTCAAGTAAAGGTGTCTGTTGTACTTCCCGTGGTGTTGCGCTTGTAGATTTTGACCTCATTTTAGCGTCCTTTCTTGCCTGGCGGTTGTTTCGTTAGTTGTTTTCGCCATCATTTATATTGGCATGTAGATTTTTCAGTATGTAGGAAAGGTTTGAATTTCTCTAACTTTTCTCTCTGAAATACCGGACATGACAGGATCTGAAATGATTTGTTGTCCGTGAATGTTTTTCCTGCTATTAATTTTATGTCATGCTGGGCCCAGCTATTTTAGATTTGTCTTTGCAGGATTTTAATTTTCAGGATCCAAGCTTTATAGCAGAGAGAGAGTTCTAGCTTAAAAAGCTATTCAACTTGTAAGGAGTTGAAGTTTGTCTCAGTCAAATTTCTTGCACTTGCATAAAGTTAAAAATTCTCGCCTTCTCTCGTTGTCATTTCCATTGATCTTGCGTGCTCAAAAGTTATACCGAGCCAGTAAAAAAACCCCCACAGTTTTGGACTTTTCTTTATTGTGAGGATGTTGTAATTAGAAGATCTGTTCCAGTTGAATTTTTTTGGTTGGACTGTTAAAATTTATTTCTTGTCTTAGCCCTGTTTGAAACATTGAGGATTTTTCCTTCAATTGGCGCACACTTTAGGCGCTATAATGATATAAGTAAAAAAAAAATGTTCCAGTTTCATTACTAAATTGTTCTGTTTTATTGAACTGTTACATTGTATTTCGCGACGTTTGATATCATTTTCAAAGTTAAGAACTTTGTTTGCTAATAGTTCAAATACTGTACATTTTGCTTGCGTTAACTATGATAACTGCTGCATAAAATAACTGTTGTAATAAAATAACCGGTGTATTATTAAGAAAAAAAAAATGGATTCTAAAAATTTTAAATCCACTTTCCAAATTTCCGAGTCCACACTTTTCTCCGTTTACGGCGAGGCGATCATTTCCGGTCTGGGGATCATTTGCGTTACAATCTGGGGATCATTTGCGGTCCTGGGATCATTTGCGGTCCAATTCGGTCCTGGGATCATTTGCGGGCCGGGATCATTTGCGGGCCTGTACAGGTCTGGCTATTTTGATGACGTAACCGTTTTCAGATAGCATCGTTTTCTCCGTCCACACCAGAAAACAGCGTTTTCAAAAAGCATCGTTTTCAAATCGCTCCACTCTGGAGAGCGTTTTCGAATCGCTCCGTTTTCAGTGATCGTTTTCGGCGTTGTAGTGTGGACGATAGCCGTATCCGGAGCAAAACAGCTCCGTTTTCCTTTGAAAACGGATTAGAGTGGACGGGGCCTTAATAACGTAGGTACAAGAACTCACAAACATATAAGCTTAAGCTTAAGCTTAAATCAGCTAAAAGTTTAGGAAATTTAAAGGCTTACCACGTGAAAGAAAGTCGCTGTATAAATGATTCATCAAATGGCTTGAACATTGTCTTTTCGAAAGAACAGAAACGTGATACAACAAAAGAAAGACCAATACAATAAATTTACTTCTTCCGTACATTCTAGCTGGTCACGACCGCAGACTCATGTGATCGAACTAGACCCCAGTCCCCGTTTGGTCTGACAGCAGTGGCGGTCTCGTTTGAAAGGAAGATTATGTCGCTTTCAAGTTACGTCCATCTGGTCCATGGTAATAATATTATTATTATGAGATTCGTGATAGCGTGCAAACATACAAGAAAATGATGATCTATCACTCACGTCACGTCACGTACCAAACATTTTTTTCCTTTATTTCAATACAGGATTTATGCTTGAAGGGAGAACAAGTGGCATGTAGTGGCATGTGACATTTTACATGTTTTCAATTTACAATGATGCAAAGACTGAATTGCTTATAATAACTATCGTCTCCGCATCGATAAGACAGAGTCAAAGGATCCTGTAAAAACTAAAGAAAATTTAGCACAGTTTTTTTTTCTATCATTAACACTTTTGGGCAAATAGTAGTGAGAACTGCGCGCATCGAAGCAGAAATATTTAATACGCGTACAGGATCTAATACTTGAAATGCAAATTTCGTTGTTTCGTGTTTTGAATTTCTTGAAACAATAAACACTTCACCTGAAAACTCTTAAGAATTTTGACATTGGAATTTTTAATTTTTGTAATCGCCCAAACAAGAAAATGGAAACAGCGCTCACAGCAAACATCAGCTCTACAATGTCTGCTAGCTCAAAAGAAGGCAGTTTTCCCATGGATTACACTGTCGAGGAAAGTGCTATTTCCGCGGCTACCTTGCTCATCATAATGATTGTATGTTTAGTGGGAAATGCCGTGATTTGCTACATCGTGATTCGGAATAGGAGAATGTGGACAGGGATGAACTTGTTTTTGGTAAATCTTGCCATTGGAGATATCGCCATGAGTTTACTATCGATGACAACTCCACTTCACACAGCTATCATCGGCGAATGGACGTTTGGAAGCGGCCCTATCTGTCAATTGAACGCTTTCTGTAACTCTGTTTTATTCTGCAATACAATATTTACTCACACAACTATCTCAATAGACAGATTTTTCGCTGTGGTGAAACCGATGAAAAAAATTATGACCAGAAGAAAAGCGTTGTGTGCGATACTAGGAGTATGGACTCTAGCAGTTGTCATTTCGCTTGGGCCTATGTTAGGTTGGGGCCGTAATGCTTATAACGCCTCCACACTCCAGTGCGGTTATGGTTTTCCCAGAGACAAAGTCGAAAGTTTTTACATAATATGCCTTGCAGTTTTCGCGTTTCTCCTGCCCATTGTAATAATGAGTTATGCATACATAAGAATTTATTGGGTTGTGCGTCATCATACGAGAAGGTTATCAACTTCAACATTCGGCAATCATCAAGACGCTGTAATAAAAGAACAGAGAAGAACTGTTTTGACTTTCTTCCTTGCTTTAATTGTGTTTGTTATTTGTTGGACCCCGTTTTTTGTGTTTATCGCAGTTGCCGTTTCAATTGGATCTCGTGATGAATTACCACATGGTTTAGGAATAGTAGCTTACTGGTGCGGTTTTCTAAACTCAGCTGTAAATCCTTACTTGATTGGCTTGAGAAGTGAACGATTCTACGAAGCTTTTAAACGCCTCTTTTGTTGCCTTTTTAACTGTTGCAAAAGGGACACTGAACAACACAATGAAGGAAAATATTCAAGTGCTAAAACAGACAATACTGGCACAAAGCATTCTGTGATACAGCAGACAACATCACCACGAAATGGCCAATTAAATCCACGGCCATTGGTGAACATGGTTACTGAAGTAAATGAGACAGATGCCGCTCCTTCCCGAGAAAGAAAAGAAAGATCAAGGAAACAAGAAAGCAATGATGCAGTTGCTTATCCGCATTTTATTCACATAGTTGATGGAAAATTGTGGACTGAGGCTACAGTTTGATTTTACTGATTTGCCAACCAGGATTCATGGTCGGAATAATATTTATCAAACGTTTTTTATTGAAAAAGAGGAAATGAAGTATACGTCTTGCTGTTTCACACAACAAGCTAATTGGGTGCCCGCGGCTATTGTTATCCGCCGATTGTTATTTTGATTTACCTTGGTATTAAAAACTGACTTGAAACGTGTAACCGTGGCTATTATATGAAAATGCCTTGAACTACAATAAACTATTTTTAAGCATGCTTCTTATCACATTATGCATGTATTTTATTTTCAGTGACTCCTTTCCGGGATTCCTCTCCTTCATTTAATTTCATTTCATTTCATTGACATTTCCCAATTGGTTACTGAAGATGAGGAATTTATAACTAATATGAAAATGATAAACAAAAAAAATCGAAAATTTCTTTAGCGACTTATTGACGTCTAAACTCTCCGAGGGTCAACATAAATTGCCAAGTATTCTTTTCTTTATGGATTTTAAAAGGCTTTCGATACCTTGGAATGGGATTTCGTCAACTGAATAAAACGTTAGATCTTTCTAACTTTGGCCCAGTAGTTAGGGGATGGATTTCTACTTTGTATTGCAACGTCGAAAGTGGCGGCGTTATGAATACAGGTTTAATGACCCCGGCAATTATTTCAAAATCTCAAGGGGGGTTCGCCGAGGTTGTCCTCTGAGTCCTCTGTTATCTGAGCTAGCAGCAGAAATTGTGGCCGTCTAAATTGAGACAGGACAGAGAATTCCATGGTATTAATCTCCCTCTAGTAACTATGAAGCTAAGATCTCTCAATTTGCAGATGACACCGCCGCCTTCCGTCCACACGTATCCGACGAATTCGGCTTACGAATCCGCAACTTTTTGAATTCATTCTCCAGAGAGGAATTGTTTGAATACACTACGAGTACGGCATCGTGAATCCGGATATTTTTGAATACGTCGACGTAACAGTATCAGATCCAGTCTTTAACTGCGCGAATATGTAATTTGTGATAATCGGTATTAACATAAATTAATATTTTGCCGACACGGAGCAGAGAACTGGGTTCTAGTGTAGTGTGCAGGGGCTCACGGTTCGTGAGTTTGAAAAGTGTTCGTTGATAGATTTGTGTCATTCTACGGTCAGCCTCGCCGCCTCTAGTACTGTTCAAACAAGTTCAATGTTACCCCAATTTTTGCTTTCCTCCCTGGCAATATGAATGAGGCTACAGCGGTTCGACTAATAACACAGAACAACCAGGACCCTCTTGGTCAGTTTGAGACTCTGGTTAAAGATTCCAGTTTAGCTCTCAAGCGTTCAAATGAGGATATGGCTGCCCAGCAGATGACAGAAATCAAAAGAATCAAGCGCGGTTTCACTCCGCAATTCAACAAGAAGAGCAGCGAGGACCAGTACAACGTCAATAAAGCGATTAAAGAAACCATGAAGGACGCAAAGGCCGCTCTGGAACGCATAGATATGCAGAAATTAAAGGATGACTTAGACAAAGGTTTGGCTCTCGTGCAAGAGCGTGAAAAATTCATCCTGCTTGCAGATAAGTCACCGTTTGGTTGGAAAACTGTCAATGAATACAAACATCATGATTTGGCCGACGACGAAGAAGACGAAAAGAAAATTTACAGAGCCGTAAGCGTTTCACCCGCGCGTTCTTCCCCCCAACGAAAACCTTGCCGACGTCCATTCAGGCTAAATCTCCACAGATCGCAAGACAACAATCATCTAATTTCTTCTCTCGCCTTAATCAACAACATTTAGTGCAAAGATCTGCTACTGGTGTTTGCTTTGCGTGCGGAAAACCTCTGACGCTGTTCAGACATGGAGTTGGACGAAGATTACTATCAGAAGGACTCTTGCCCATCATCTCTATATTTTGTTTTTTTGGACCCCGAAGTACAATGCGAATTTAAATCTGACCAGGAATTCGTATCGGTCTGAGGGAGATTATATTGAGTAATTGAGTTCTGGAAGAGCATTAACACGCCGAAGTTTATTATCGATGTTATTCCATTTGCATGCAAATTGCCGTTGCTCAAAATTCCCACGTCTTTTACGGCCAGTAATAACGCGTTAGCTTTGAAGGATTCTAGTTTCATTGAGAATGTCATAAACGAGCTCATTAGTCCACATTGTATTACTGAAGTTTACGAGCCACCTTTCACTATGGACTCTTTGTTTGTGTTAACGCAAAAATCTGTTTAACGCGTTTTATTTTAGATGTGCGTCACGACAAGAGAAAATTTTAGATGCGAAGACTTGACTGTTGCCTAAGAGATTTAGAATCCGGGAGACTATACGTTCTCTTTTGATCTTGTGGTCATCATCATGTTGAAGATCTTCGTTCATCGAAAGTTTCTTTCTTTTTCTTGGACATTTTCCGCCGGTCACGCTAGATATTTTATAAGTTTTCAGTTTTACCTTTCGGTTTTAGTTTAGCGCCTTACCTGTTTACGGAATTGTTTAAGCCGTTAATTGAGAAATGGAGATCTGAAGCCGGGTAAATTGTTGCCTTCTTAGACGACGGTCTCGTCGCTGCTGTCGGTTACAACAACGCAAAGATTGCGAGCCTTCAGGTTCATGCCGATTTGCTTATCTCTGGTTTTCTTCCTAATGAAGCCAAATGTCTTGGGGCCCAACTCAGGTAATTTCTCGGCTCGGAACTGTCATCAACACGTACGGCCATGTCGGAAATTTACGCTACATATAGACAGACAGATAGATGTGTTCCATATTGGTCGCTTCTTTTCGCGTCCCAGTTCGTAGGATTGCGAGGGTTAGCGGGGAAAATTATTTCACTCGGTTACTGCGTGGGCAACGTCTCCCAGCTTATGACTAGAAATCTATTTGCTATGATCAACACTGCGTCGACATCACTTTCCTCCCGAGAATGCTGAATGCTGAATTGATCTTCGGGAAAACCAACGTAGCGAGCCTTAACGGCATACCTATTTGGCCAGCCCGTCATAAGTCCTCTTATGAGTGATATATTCCGATGCAGTGGCCTCATCTTGTGGAAGTTTTATAGTTTCGACGGCAAAATTTTTCATCAATACCCGTTCCGATTTCGAGAAAGCGCAAGGTTCCACGTTCAGAGAGTTGCTTGCCGTTTTTCCTGTCATTGAAAGCTTTCTAGGAGGCCAGTAAGCCAGTTACCTGGTCTACTGATAATCTAAAGGTCCGGCTTTACAACAGCCTGCAGTAGGCATCTTTCAGAGCTGTCTGTTCAACGACGTTGACATCGACATGCAGTGGATACTATTAAGGGATCTAAATACTATTGCAGGTGTTATATTCAAGTTCATTGATTATGTCGATTACACCATTGATGGCACGGTTTTCTATGCTCTCGACGGTTTAGCGGGTCCTCATACCTGTGATAGGTTCGCATGTTCATTCAACGCTAACGTTAAATGTTTTCAATTCCAGATTCTACCAACCCGGTTCCAGCGGTGCATACGCCTTTGCCCAAAATTGGTCCCATCACGACAGCCGGCTGCGTCCTCGGGTTTACTTAACGTGCATAGTCTTCAGCCATACGAGATCTTGCAGTGCTAAGGGAGCTCTCAGTGTACCATTTTGGAAGTCTGCCCATTTCTGGCCCATTCTGCGTTTAGATGGTTTTCCACTGGAGCACCTTTATTCATGATTGGGGCATTCTATCTAATTTAATTTGCCTAATTTACTTATAGATGTCAAGCCAGAAACTCTATTTTCGGTTGTAATCCCGTGACGGTCCCTTCATTAGCAATTCGTATTGACTTTAGTATCGCTCCTAGGTCGGGCTACGAGTTATCTAGTGAGAGCTTTCGTGTCCCAAGTGAATGCACAGAGATTTGACTATTTTGCTGAGATTTCCTACTGAACGTATTTCAACCAGAGTCGAGTTTCTAGGGTATTTTTTTTTTCCTAGATTGAATTGCCTGTTAGAGGTGTTATGCCTTAGATGGGCTTAATGAATGCCCTAGATGGGCTTAGCGTTATGCCCTGGAGGGGTTTACCGAATGCCCAAGATGGGCTCAGCGTTATGCCCTGGAGGGGCTTACCGAATGCCCTAGATGGGCTCAGCGTTATACCCTGGAGGGGTTTACCGAATGCCCAAGATGGGCTCAGCGTTATGCCCTGGAGGGGCTTACCAGATGCCCTAGATGGGCTCAGCGTTATGAAATGCCCTAAATGGTTTTCAATGTTATGCCCAAGAGGGGTTCAATGTTACGCCCTAGATGGGTTTTAATGTTACGCCCAAGAGGGGCTCAATGTTATGCCCGAGAGTGGCTTAGACAGGCTTAATGTTACGTCCAAGAGGGGCATGATGATATGCCCTATAGGGGATCATCCCTATTTTCTAAGAGGAGCTAAACGGGGTTTAAGTTTGGTATTATGCTTGTCGAATCAGTTAGGATAGTTTTCTGTTTTTGACAGCAGGGTTGCGAGCGCAATTTAAATTCATTTTTTTTTTATTTCCCGTTCGTCCGTACATTTTTCTTTATGAGTTCGTCTCTTACATTATATGTGTTTCATAATGTTCTTAGATATCTCCTCGTCCGCATTTTGGTCTGCAGGAAGCCCGGACAACGTACCAAGTTATCCAGCTAAAACAGAATCTGAAATTCACCGTGCTTGCTTCCAAAACCACTGGGTCATCGCAAAACTACCGTTGATAGATGGCGAGACTTTGCTAAAGACGTGTTGCGTATTCCTGATTTTCCGGTCAGACCTTTGGATCGTGCCCTGCATCTGCAACATCTGCTCGAGTCCACAAAGTCAGTGTCTGCATCAATTGTGCTTTCTACTATACGCTTTTAAGTGGACGCATTAGCTGGCCAGAGTTGATTCCCCTTCAGTACACCCGACTGTCATTGCTGCAAAAGAAAGCGCTCTTCGCCTTGCCAGCCAACCTACCACCAGGAGGAACGAGCCCCTCGAAGTTACTCGTCTCAAGCAACTTGCTGAAAGAAAACTGATTGGGACAATCTTCTGCAATTAAAAAGTCTAGTTATGTTTATTCTCACTTTTTCAGGTTTTCTTAGAAGCTCTGAGTTATGTCTTATTCGTAGCAGGGATGTCCAGTTTAGCTTTGTTCATAACTTAAACGCAGAAGGCCCGGATAGCTGAGAATATCCACTGCCCGCAGTTAGCAGGTTAGCTGGTCGAGGCGAGCAGCTAAAACATTTATGTTAAGGATTCACTACCAAGTAGACTTGAAGTCTTCAAGTCCTTGTCGCTCTGAGCTCTAGCCCTTTCTTTTGCTGTCTACTATGGGCCTGGCTGACCAACGCGCCCATGCCTCAACGTTTGAGTGTGTTCGGTTGTGTAGTGAAGGCAAAATATGTAATTTGTGATAATCGGTATTAACATAAATTAATATTTTGCCGACACGGAGCAGAGAACTGGGTTCTAGTGTAGTGCGCAGGGGCTCACGGTTCGTGAGTTTGAAAAGTGTTCGTTGATAGATTTGTGTCATTCTACGGTCAGCCTCGCCGCCTCTAGTACTGTTCAAACAAGTTAACTTTCGTCTTAGTTGTTTATTGTAATACCTTAAGATTTGTTATCGGCAGTTTAAGCCGCATTTTAGTCGTTTGTTTCTTAGTTAAAAACACCTTAAAACCCCAAAGGTAGCACCACTGCATAGGTCGGGGGTACACGGTCCCTATTTTTTCCAACAGTTGGTTTTTTGGGGTTTACGTGTCCGGCTCTGGTGCGGTTAGAGTTATCGTTATATTATAGTTCTTCGTCAATAACAAAATGTATCGTGGGCCTGGCCGGCCAACCTAGAGTTATTGTAATATTATAGTATAGTATATTATAGTAATATTGTAATACGATAGTCCTTTGTCAATAATAAAATGTATCGTGGGCCTGGCTGACCAACGCGCCCATGCCTCAACGTTTGAGTGTGTTCGGTTGTGTAGTGAAGGCAAAATAACGTGTTTACAGTTGAACTTGGCGAAAGCAATCGAACTTGCCGCCAAACTCGTCCCCAGAGCTCCACGGTTTTTTTAAATTACGTCTTCGTTTTTTCCGCTGACCAAACGAAACGAAGGCTCTGGGGACGAGAATGTACGCGGCGCACAAAATGTTGGCCTTTCCGCATGCTCCGTTGACAACATTTAAAGAGGAGCCCTGGGTACTAGAGCGAATCCGGATGCGTGTGGACGGGCAAATACGATTCGAATACGCTAGGTGTGGACGCGAATATTTTTTCCGGATACGTGTGGACGGGGTCTTAATCTGCATCATCGTACTATTGTAGAACTGTCTCCGCCAGAGGTACTGCCAAACCTTCCTTTCGAAGCTTTTTCCT
Source organism: Cladopsammia gracilis (assembly GCA_022457155.1). Lineage (NCBI taxonomy): Eukaryota > Metazoa > Cnidaria > Anthozoa > Scleractinia > Dendrophylliidae > Cladopsammia > Cladopsammia gracilis. Next base: position 569,109 of record JAJGOT010000171.1, on the reverse strand, counting down.
TATCTGTTAGTGTAAGTAAAAAATTATAAAGCCTCCTTCTCTCATTTGATTTCATTTCCGCAGTTCATATATGATTTGTTTCATATACACCAAATTGAAGAAACGTTGTCAGGTGAAAAGCATAAACCATGAACAATGCGACCCAAAGGTTTACTGGGAAATTGGGCAAATTAACCTTCGTCTCTAACAGAATACACCTTATATCAACACAAGATGTATGAATCATGCTCTACAATGTCTCAAGCAAAGAAAATATCTTGATTATCGAGAAATGGAACATTACTCAGCTTGCCAATGCTGCCTACCCATAATCCCATTCGGTCTCATCGTTCATGGTTTATGCTTTTCACCTGACAACGTTTCTTCAATTTGGTGTATATCATTTCACCTCCTTCTCTTGCAAGTCAAACAATATTTTTATTCTTGAAAAGTTCTCAAGTACAAAGACCAATTAGCTATATAAATGAATTCTTTCATAAAGAAATAATTCAATGGAAAATTGAAAAGCTCATCTAATCCTTGACCTGATTACGCTAGATTCTCGCAAATTCTGTGCGCGTGAGTGTGGCATCTGCTTTGTTATAACGGAGACAATGACATGAGATGGTCTGCGAGAGCAGATCCATAAGGCTTTTCAGTCGGAAAAACGTCTAGTATGCTGACAAAAAACTTGAGCCGAGCATCCTAGCAAAACATGATTTTTACTGTGGTTGGCACGGTAGAAAAAGAGACGTGTAAATGATGTGTCCATGCTACATTTTTTGGTACCCGTACCATTTGTATCCGAACCGTGCCAAAATTTTTCTGTAGTGTAATTAAATGGGCCTTCTGAGAAAGTCTACGTACATGTACAATCTTCTGTTACGTACAACCAGAAACCCATAAGTGGGCTGGGTACAACCCAATGCACAAACCGCTATAACGGACACATAAAATCACCGAGACGAATAGAACAGACCGAACTTTCTCCAGCAATGTTCTTTTTACAGTCAGAATAATAACCAGAACACAACGGGCGACCCGACCCGACCCGACCCGACCAAGGGCCCACCGGACTTATTCCAACTAACATTTTTCCAAGGTACTTGAAGCGTCGTCAGCTTCACAGTCTTGAAACCGATAGCCGTTTGCAGATCAAAATATGTTATTTCTTCATACCCGCGTTTCCAAACTTTTTCCCACTTCATGCCAAAACGGAAAAACGAACATGAAAACATAATCCTATAGCTTGTATAGGGGAGTATTATAAAATATATATAGATAGACGGAGCCTAACAGCGTCGCTCTCTGAACAGAAAGCCCATGGTAAACTTAACTGAGGTGAAAGGTCGGAAACACAAGAATTAAGATTAGAGACCGGGCTATTTTTTCAATTTTAGCAATTCTCAAAAACAGAATTATGCGACCGTCTGCACAGTACATTTTTAGACCGCACAAAAGTTCACAAAAACAACTTGTCCGTCTAAAATAACTAGTAAGACTAATTTCCAAATAAAATACATCTGTTGCTTATCAAAAATTGTCCGAGAAACTGATTTGGAAATCAAAATTGCAAAAAAATACATTAAACATATTTGCATAAGGCCACGTGAGTGAAGTTAGAATTACAAAATCTAAGTCTTGTTTTGTTTACATAAAATCGCTTTTCAACCTATGTAATGAATGAACAAACAGATAACAATGGACAACACAATCTTCTTTCGAAAAATTTTATTCAAATCTCCATAAGTTTATGTTTAAAAGCAAACTGACGCGAACCATTGCCGAGCCGTCTTCCATGAAAGAAATCAAAACGACTAAATTTGAGCACGTTTTATAAACAATTCTCCAAAAATAGCGAGAACACAAAGAAAAAGTCAATCACAGATTGATATCAACGTAAATTCGCATCGAAAAATGTATTTTTTTTTTCCTTTAAATCCGTCCACTGCTTGGAAATTCTTTAAATCTACGTTTCTTCAGTTCTGAAACCCGAAGTGACAAACACTTCCTCGAAGCAAGATTTTATCCCTGAAAGCTTTTCTTTTTCCAATAAAGCGGCTTATGAGTATCCCTTAATTAGTATCCCTGTCTTGAGTAGCAAACCGCGAAAAACTGCAGGAAAATAACGACTTTAATTTAAACGGTTTTCTTCGCTTAGTAAACACATCAAAGTGTTTTCCCAGGTGACGTGCCAACGCATACGGTAGGCACACGACGCGCCCCCGAAACATTCCGCTAGCCATGAAAAATGATGGGGCTCCGCAGAGAGCTCCGCTAGCGATGCTGTGAAACAGTGCGAAAATGGCTCCAATCGGCTCTGGGGACGAAAATGATTAGATGCAAACAATCAGTCCGTGATCAAGGATCGGGGATCAAGAATAACGAAAAAAAGTCAATAAATTAATTCTGTAAGGACATTTCACTTAGAAGAGACCAAAATTCATATTAACTATATTAGAGGCATACACTGTCATGAAGTCACAGAAATATACGAACACTTGGGTCCGTCCAACTGGATACAAATAAGTAAAAATCAACAACAGCCTCAATATATAACCTATCCCACGAGAGATTTACACAACATTTTAAAGAGGGATGACGCAAATCGCAAGCTAACTCGTCCCCAGTCGTCTCTCAATTCACGTCATCCCCTTCGTTTAAGAGCCTGTTATAGTCTTCCACGCCAAATACTAATAATGAGACGACTGGGGACGAGTCAGGTATTGAACCATGAAATCAACCCAATAGACCAATTCCGATATATTAAAATTCATACTTGGCTCCGAGGCTTAGGGGAATAAAACAAAGAAATAAAGTATTCATCCCTGAACCTTTATGTGATTTCTTTTGTTTTATTCCCCTAAGCCTTGGAGCCAAGTATGAATTTTAATATATCGGAATTGGTCTATTCACATTTATAAAAGTATGGTGGGTGTGTGTGTGTGTGTGTGTGTGTGTGTGTGTGTGTGTGTGTGTGTGTGTGTGTGTGTACGTATGTGTGGGGGGGGGGGGGGGGATATTGAGCTTTTCACACTGTTCCCTCACAAAAAAGGACTAAGTCTGGATGATAATTTTATAATCCAATTGACATTTGTTTTATTTCTCAATAAAAGGCAGACCTAACATTCTAGGGGATAAATATTAAGTTCCAAAGATTTTAAAAAATTGAATAAATATTAAAGTCAATTAAATTGAATTACTCATAATTATTAGTTACTTGATATTTATATTATATAGTCTATGTTGTTTTACGAAGGGTATTTTTTGTAACTTTTCTTTTGTGATCCTTAATTCTTCTTCTGCGATCCTTGAAACTGGCTTTTTGAGGGCCTAACCAAGACCTTCTTCATAAATGGCAACTGATCGATTCTTTTAATTTGATTGTATGTTGATTAGCCTATTGGCCTCATTTGACAGTAAAAATTCCTGTGAATTTTTCACATGCTTATGATTAGCATGAATATATAAAAGAATAACATTAAACAGCTGTCATTTGTGAAAAAAAGATGTATTGTTCACATCAAAAAATCACACAGGAAATATATTTAAAAATCCTTTCTTTAAACCACCAAATTCACTATTTCATTATTTAATGAAAGAAATTGTTGATCCTCTCAGTTTTTTTCTTGGTCATGGGTTTGAATCTTGTTTAGGTTACTTGGCAACTGTTTAAGTTGTCAGAATCACTATGAGCATCATCAGCTACACTCATTTGCCTTATCTGCTATTATTCACTTTGATTGCTGGTATTTTATGTTCACATTCATAACTAATTAACATCACTAAAGTATTAATTTTTAAAAGAGCAATTAAGCACTGAGTTATTAATCAATTAATAAGTGCACTTTGTACTGTGTAAACTACAAAATCAGATGCAACTGAAGTTGAAATTCTTAGTTTTATAGTAATTCTGGCTATTTTTGAGGGTTCTTTATGTTCCAAATCTACAAAGCTGGTTTACTTGTTCTGGATTTCACACAACAGATCTACAAAGGCAATATAAGGGGTGGCGAATGGTACCTTCAAAATCGTGGGTCTCGCAAAATTTTGGTCCAGTCTCGAAATCTCGGCAGTTTTTGTTTTAAGTCTCAAAGTCTCGTTTGGCTTGTGCTTTTTCTGTCTCGGAGTCTCGGATTTTTTTCCTCGAGGTCTCGGAGTCTCGGATACTTTTGTCAAGCATTCTCATTCTTCTTCCTTGTTTGTTGTTTGATAGGTGAATCGGATATTTTTGGCACTAAGTCTCGGGCTCCGTTTTTTCCCGCATTGGGTCTCGGGCTCGGATTTTGTAACGTAGCTGTGGTCTCGGTCTCGGATTTTGAAACAAGGGTCTCGGCGTCTCGGCGAGTCTCGGATTTACCATTCGCCACCCCTAATATATACAACAATCCTCACAGATTTTTGTTGCTCAGGCACATGCTAGTGTTTCATGAAGGTGATAAACAAAAATATTACTACGAGGTTCATAATACTTATTCAAATTTCTGAAGCATGCAAACTGGTTTTATTATATATCCTAGTTGGCTATCAGCATCAACAATAACAAAGGTACACTGTAGTAGGACTTCATGTTCTCCAATTCCATCTGTAATCACATATGCAATTAAACAGCTTAGGAGTCTGATTTGTGTAATCACAAGTATGATACAGACAAAATTTGAGGAAACAAGTACATTTTTTGCTGTTCGTTAGCAGGAAATAAATTTTCAATACTGTCAATGCAGTAATCACTTTGGCTAAGCAAACAAACTTTTATATTTTTTGTGTGGTCATCAAGGAGTTTTGCATCAAGACAAAGATTCATTAACACCTATCAACATATCATATTATTAACATGAACAACATTCTTTACTGGGAATGGATGTTCATTTGTCTTATTAGTTGAGCAAGCAGTCAGTGCCTATGGTTAAGCCAAAATATCTCAACTTGCTTCATGTTCCTAAACAGATAGCAAAATGAAAGCTACAACATGGAAAATTAATGCATTTAAGAACAGTACCTGAATTGCTATATTGAAATAATTTCAATACTGTATTAATTTTATTAATCAATCAAATATGGTAAAGTAAATTAAAGTTCTTTACATCAAAACTAAATTCTATTGTTTCTCTTACTGCAAAACTCCTTAATTTTCAAGCAAAAATAAACAATTGAAGGTCTCTCGGCAAGAACGTGCTCTAAATTTATATTATTATTATTATTATCATTATTAAGAACGTCCTAGGTACTTTTTTGGAAAATTTTTCACTGAAATCTTGGATTTTTGGCCTCAAAAGGGACTTACTTGCCAAAATTATGACTGGATCATGTATTAAATACGACTGAAAGGATTTCAACCAGGTCAACAAATCTTCTATCTTCGAATAGAATAAAATGTTATCTTGAAAAGATACATAGGGTGTCCTAAGGCCCAAAACAGTTTCTCAAAGAGGTGGATTTTCTTCCCCATTTTGTATCTGTTTTAAGTACTTTAACAATAATAAATCATTAATTTGACAAAACTGTGCTTTTAAGGACCTAAAACATACAATTTTAGTGAAAGTTGCCAAAAACATACTTAGGACATTCCTGCCGGGAGCCTTTCAATTGTTTATTTCGCTAAAATGATTTAACCATTTTTTCAAACATAATGAAAATTTCCTGGAAATAAAGGGCAAAAAGTGTGGTAATGTAAATGTTTGTGTGAATGAAAGGACAACAATTTCTGTTTGAGATGCATGAAAAAGGGACCCATTCAACTACAACTGGCCTATGACCATGGTGTATGTGTTCAAGGTTGTGCTGTAAGAGTTATCATTGGGAGCCCAAAGGGAGTCCAACTATAACATTTAAGGTGCCCAGCAGTTATGATATGTGCAAAAACACAGGCTTTTCTTGTCACCCAAAGACAAAAATTAGTTGCCTTTGGCAACTGCGCACTGCTTGAGCACAGTCCTGAATGTTGTGGCTTGAAAACTTTTAAACTAATTTGATTTTTAGGAGTAAATGTCTTAGATAATGGTAATGAATCTGAGACAAAGGAAAATATAATTTAAACTGGTTTGAAATGTTCAAACTAAAGAAAATTTTGAACCACAACATATACACTGTCCCATCTGTGCTATTAAATTTCAAATTTAAAAATGGGGCTGTTTATAGCCAATCAGATTTCAGAATTTTACTATAGTAATGTTATTGAATTATTAAAAAGCCAGCCATTTCTTGCACTACACTGCAAGGAAGTGTTGTTCCTCTAACTTTTGTAAGCATTACTGCACTGGGCAACAATGAAAAAAAAACATGGCCATAAAGTAAAAATTAATGTTACCAAAAAAAACCAAGTTCTAATTACTTGATTGACGGACAAAGAAATTTAACATTCATGCAATAACTAAGAATGGGTCAATCACACAAAATCTGCAGTTCATGCAATAAATATAGTGGGCAGCTAAACAGACCTTTTATATCCCACCCCCCCCCCCCCTCCCAAAAAAAAAAAAGTCATCAGTTATGCCCATTTTGATAGCAAGCAGTATAATTAAGAAAAATCTATTTGTGACTATTGATTGGTAATTGTCAATTTGTCAATATTGATCAATCAATTGATATCCCATTATTGCTCTTCATTGACGATTGGTCATGAAGTTGGGTATACAGGAACAAAATTGAGACAGAACATATCAAACACGAGTAACAGTGTTACATCAGACATACAAACACCACGAAGTGGGTTGAAAAACGAGGCACAGCCGAGTTTTTTTAAACCCACTTCAGGGAGTTTGGATACTTGATGAAACACTCTTTCGAGTGTTTGATATAGCTGCTCAAACTGATTGCTAAATGCGGAGAAAATGAAGGAATAAAATCGTCAAAATCTATGCAAATTAAGACAGGATATCAAAACCTCCTTCATGGTAGTGATTTCCTTTGTGTTCTCATCATGAATTATTAATGAATTTGAGAAATTACTGATGTTGCTGATATTTCACATACCTATTTTTTCAGAATTCTCCTGTTGAATAACTGAAATTTTAAACAAGTACATGTATGCAGTAGAAATTCTGATACATGTATATTGTGACTGTTTGATTTAAACACTTGTATGCAGGTTTCAAAAGGGATGATACAGGATTTGTCTAATGAACATACATTCCAGAAAATTTCATAACATAGCACTCCTCACTGGGATTTGAAGACAAGCTCTGCGTTGATATACTCAGGGCTCTTGATTGAAGAGGGGTGTTCAGTGCATCTAAAACAGACAACACCTTTGAATTGAACTCTTGTGTTCTTGCACATGCATCATCTGCAATTTCTGAAAAACTTGCTGTAACATGTTTGGCATCTTTTTCTCTATGGTTTGAGGTCTTCATTGGCCTTTCTGAAACAATGTCTTTAAGCATTTGAAATGTTATTTTCTCCTTACATGTAGGTGTTGTTGGATGTACTCCAGGAGAACTTGGAGGATTTGCATCAAGCTCATTGTTGATATCTGACACCACAGATTCACCTTCAGAACGGTGATTTAAAACATCTTTCAATGGTTGGTGCTTGTAAGGTGTCTTCAGTGATCGACCATCACATGCTAATTTAGGAAGGGCTTCTCTGACATTGGAAATGTCAAAAAGGAGATGTTTAGGGATGCTGTGAGCTGAAAGCACAATACGATTACCTACTGCCTTTAGTGCTCTCTCTGGTGTTAAAAAGTCAGCTTCCTTTTCTCTCAGTTGGATTATGAGTGAAACATAACCTTTGAGTTCCTGAATTCCTGTAAGGTAGGCAACTAGGTAGAGATACCCGGCTACAAGGGAATGAAGGGCACAACGATTTATGCTTGGTAACATTAAGTTATCATCTAGAGCTACACTTTGCAAGCCAAATGCCAACTGCACTAAACTAGAAACAACCTCAAAGTCAGTGGCCACTTCTGTTGTAATAACAGCCATGGTAAGGTAAATAGCAAGAATGTTTTCCACTGAGTTTGAAATCATGCAGACGCTTTCATACAAATACCACAATATTTCATCCTTATTCTTCTTGAAAAAAATTAGATCTTGTTTGGAGCAGTTTTCCACTGTTAAGTCAATCTCTTGACCTCTGGTTATGACTCCATTCACACCAAGCTTATTAACATTACTGTGACGATCAAGCAATGTGTAGAGAATCTCATGAGCAAGCCTTCTTACAGATGAATCATCAACAATGGTGGCTTGAAGCAATGATTCAAGAAATGTTGGAGAAAAGGTAGTGGCCAAGGCGATGGAGGTGAAACTTTGAGCAACACTCAGTAGACACTGCAAAAGCATCTTTTGGAGAACGCTGTCTCCTTCTGCAATCCTTGTGTGATACTGATCTTCCTGACCTAAATGGTGGCCAGTTTGAATCCTGTCATGTGGCAATGGAAATTTTCCCATTATAAACATCAAGATGTCTGTTTTCTGAAAGTCAGGCAGAACTGCAGCAAATGCTCCAACTGTACTGACTAGTGACTCCTCAAATTCTTTCTCATCATCATCACCAGTAGAATCACTTTGCTTTGCAGTGGAAAACCTGGCATCTACAGATGTCCGCAGATGACGGAGAAGTGTGTTGAAGACTTCCAAAACTGCCGGTCCAATGGAACTGTTGCTGGCAATTGCAACACAAGCAGATAACACTTGCACAATGCTGGCTTTTACTTTAGCCTTGTCTTTCATGTGATTGTCTAAATGAGAAAGAAGTTTCTCAATGATGATGTAATTAAACTGATTCTGCACTGAGTACAAAATAATCTTGAATACCTTGAGGGCAAACTCATTGGGAACCCAAAGCTCACTCTTGTCAAAATGAGTAAGTGCTGGGTTAATAATTGATTTGATGGTTCCATAACTAGCTCTGCTAATCAATTCCCGGAGGCAGGATTCTGCAAGGGAGGCTGGATCTTCTTCAGTATTGGAGCTTTGCATATCTTGATTGCTTGAAAGTTTAGCTTTTGCACTCTCTTCCATGACAAACAACAAAGATGGTATGATCTTACTCATGTGTGTATCATCCATAATGTTGGCTTGAAGATCATCAGACACAGTTTTTCTCACAACACCCTGCAAGCCCTTTAAGCCAGCCAAGCGGATACTGAAACAGTCTCTCTCACTCCCAGAGCTAAACCAACACATCGCGCTAAATTTAGAAACGAAAAAGTCGTAGCAGCGATGATACGAGGGGGTGTCTTCTTCGATATTTGCGAATTTAACGAAGGAAGTGCTACCGAGAACTTGTAAATCGGTCTCTGAACTTTCAAGCAGTTTTTGAACCATTTTCAGGAAGCTCTCGACAAACAGGTTTAAATTAGGGGCATGGCATGCTAACAAAAGTTGATCAAGGGCTTCCACTGTGATTGAAACTAGTCCAAATCTTCTACGTTCCACGTCTCTATTCAATTTTCTGGCTAAATAAGCTCCGATTCTGTCCAGTTTTTCAGGCGACGAAAGAGCGTAAAATATCAGCTTGTCCATATTTGCTTTAACTAAACCTTGACGTGGATCGGCAGGATAAATATTATCTACCAAGCGTTTGTAGCGGGGCCGCAAATTACCAACACAAGAACAAATATGTGAACTCGCCATCTTGGTTGAGGCGTGAAAAATTCTGACCGATGTAATCGAGTTCAATGCGCAAACTCCTACTAATGCCCGCTGGCATCACTTGTTTGGTCGCGGGCGATTCAAAATGGCGTAACAACGTAACAACAAAGATTAACAAAGTAGCTAGAAATCTAGCTATTAAACATCTTTCGTGTGACATTTTAGAAGACGTATTTGAGATATGTGGGATAGTTAAAGTGGTTTTCCTCCCTTCATGGCTCAAGTTCGAAAAAGCTCGTCAACTTCGCCAACTGGTCCAACCGAAAATGCGACGGTGTTTATAGAACAAGACAGTCAGAGGTAGGACAGGATAAAACTATAGCTAATAACAACTCTACGAGTACCGAAACCGAGCTTTAACCCTTTAACCGGCAGATTTCTCAGGGAAATTTTATTGCTGGGAGCACGTGCTGTAAATATGGCAAAAGCTCTCTTCATTACCTCCTAAAACCCACAAACTATATATCAAAATATTCAGGACAAAACAATAATAATAAGTATTAGTATCACCCAACTAGTGGACTAATGCAAATCCTGCATTTTGATTGGCTACGCTACTAGGGGTCTAATAGTAATAGTCATCGAGTAGCGAAATTCGCCGGTTTTATTTTTCGTTTTATTCCCAAATAAATATTTCTTCAACTTGCAATTGCTTTTTTTTATTATTGCCTTTTTCTGTCCGACTAGTTGGGTGATACTAAAACAATTAGACCCTTCGCCCTCAAGGGCCACGGGTCAGTAGCCCATTCGGCTTCGCCTCATGGGCTATTGACCCGTAACCCTTTCGGGCTACGGGTCTAATTGTTAAATAGTAATTGGACTGAGTGGAGTACAATTCAGGGAGTAATTTAAATCGGCCGAGCGCATAGCACGAGGACAATTTGAAATTACAAGCACGATTACTCCTGAATTGCATCAATAACCAAATTTGAGATTAAAAAGTCTATGTTGACTCTTTTGTACTAAAAACGTCTAGTATATTTTTTATCAGTTTGAAAGTAGAAGGAAAACAGCAAAAAAGAAGTACGAGGTTTTCCGCATCTCTTGATCTTTTGAAGTGGAGGAAACTATCTTGGTGACTAGAGCTGCACTAAGGCGGGTTGAGCAGCCTCAGACAAAATGTGAGACATGTTATACAGGCTTCTTGAGAATAATATTTTAAAATTAATGTAGAACGAAATGCAGTGTTCATTTCTTCCTGAGATGAGAGGCCAAAATTTCACTTCGTGAGGGATCGCATTTATCTGGATCCAAATCAAAATAAACATTGTGCAGTGCATCACAGTAAGTGACAATGGGTCTTTAAGGTAATGGAAAGACATCATGAAGTCTCTGGCACCTCCAGGGTGAGATGAATATAAAAAAATCAGCTTGCCCTTCAGGCAAGCTGTTACTTTAGCTTACTTAAGCCCATAGCTCTGAGGAGCTAGCCCAAAAGTCATTAATAATTTATTCAGTGTATGTAGTTGTGACCAACTGGTCACCAGTGTGACTAAAACTTGAGTATTGGTGACCAAAAATTTAGAACTGGTTGCCATTAAGCGACTTTTTAAAATATTGTTGTTGCTTTCCTTGTACAAGTATTATTTAACCTACGAATACTAAAGAAGATGAAGATGGTAATCATTCAATTTCTATAGTTCACCTGACATTATTTTTTAAAATATTCCCAACATTCACTTTCGTTCAGGAACTGTCTGCTACACACACTTCATTCTTAATTTAATGATGAGTAAAAAGCAACAAATTTTGCTTGTCCGTCGAGCAAACTGCAATAATTAAATGCACTAGCCCAAAAGGTTGCTCCACTAACCCCAGGCTATTGGACAGTATTTTTGTCATGCCCTGACCTCTCAAAGAACTGAGTGTGTGTCCTTGTCATGCCTCGGCTCAAAGCGCTATTCAGCCCTCAAGGTGAAAAAGGGCCACAGTGGACAAGATGAGCCGGCGGTGTCTGGAATCACTTGGGATCAGAAAAGGGACAGCATTTTGAGTTGTGGGCCATACTCTATCCTGTGGTGTAGTCAAAATGCCCAATATCTGAAGTACTTCCAGACTTATATTATTTTCCTATACCATTTTCGGGTGGGAAACTCCATTTTCGGTTTTGCCATAGAATTTCCCGACATGCTTTGTGACAGTGGTGGAATAGGTCTGCTATGTGTGATCGGGCACTTGAATACAGATTTGGGCAGCTCGAAGTGAGTTCTTGCTTGCCGGTTTAAATTGGGCAAGGTGGGCAAAGGCTAATTGAGCCGGCAGCGGAGGACCGCTGACTATTGGCAATAAAATGAAGCAATTTTGAGGGAATGTATTTTGGGTTTGTTTTTCTTGAGCAGGATTTAGCAACACAGGCCCAAACTTGGCCATCTGAAGTGAAAAATCAGCATAAAATCGAGAAATTCGGATAAACTTTGGGATTCATTTTTTAGAGCGGGATTCAGCCAGAGACATGGAGATGTATATATTTTTTTGACATTATTTCTTGAAAACGACACAAAAAAACAACAGAAAAAAATCCTGAGCAATAGTACATGCCAAAACTGGACAAATCTGAGCAAGAAAAATAAAAAAAAGGCCTAAAAAGCAGTATAGGTCGGTTATGCCCAAGCTCTTCAATTATGCCTTTGTTCAACCTGTGTTCCCTTTGGGGAATGCTGGAATGGTGGTGATGCATGTATTTTGCTTAGAAATGAGCATCCTATGCTAACACATGGAAACTAGGCCAGGTTACCATCGCCTTTTTGACAGTGCAAAATGGCTAGATAACAGTGTTCTCTTCAAACCATAATAATGCCCTTTAAAAAAAAAGTGTGTTAAGACTAACATAAGACTGTATGTGATCCGTTGTTGGTTTAACTTAAAGCTTAATAATTTTTGTTGCCTATGAAGCACACCTGAGCGATAAGTTATCATGAGCATAAAAAATATATATATACAGCAATGCCCAGTACATGTTGAGGATTATGGTACCAGCTGTCACTGATGCAAATTTTTATTGACTGGTGTGGTATCATTCTGTTGTTATAAAAATAATTAATGTAATACAGTGGGCTGTGCCCCTTGTGGTAAGTTGTTTTAGTAAGTTTAATCTTGATCTGTTTTCAACTATACATTGCAGACCTTCTTCAGCTGGATCAATCAAAAGGAGCAATGCAAAGGTAAAACTGAAAATGCTAAGTTCAGTACAGTCCTGTTATAAACTTGTGTGTATGTGTTGTGGTTCAAATTTTTCTTTGGTTTAAAAATTTTCAAACCAATTTAATATTTATTTTCTTTTGTCTAAGATTCATTATCATATTCTGAGACAAAGGAAAACAAAAATCAAACTGGTTTGAAAATTTTTAAACCAAAGAAAAATTTGAACCTCAACATATGCATGGAAGGTTTAACAGCTTCAATAAATGTAGGATTTATTTTTATTCCCTCTTTAAGACAAACGCTTACTATAACAAAGATGTGTGCACATTGTGTTGCCCATGGGGCCACCACTATGGGCAACCACCAGCATTATTTTGGTTGTCTGGGACAACAGGAAAATAATTAATTTTGCACCTTGAGTTGAAGCTTTTCTTGCAACCACCCTGTTGAGCATCCAGCTCCTCTCAGCATGAATGTTAATAATTTTAGAATAATAATATTAATTTTTGATGATATAAATATTTGTATTGATTGTTATTGGTTGAATGTGATTGTACTGTTTGGAAGCTTAACTTGTGTAACCATGCAAGAGTAAATGAAAGGAACTGACAGGAAAGTTTTCTAACAATCAAAGCATTTAATTCAACATGGCGGAGCACAGTTTAAGCACATGGCAAAAGACCCTAAACATGAGTTAACAATACATGTTAATGAGTTATAATAGTGAATTTGTTAAAATTTATTATTAATAGTAATTAAGCCATACAAGAAATTAATGCACTGTAGGTAAAATTATCTGAGCAGCAGAACTCTATGGATATTTACAATGGTGAGCTGCAGGCAAACCATTGTAAATATTCATACAGTTATGCTGCTCATATTTTATCTTACTTATAAAATTAATGAAAAGAGCAATAGCGATGAAGCTTATAAATTAGCATTCCTATTAGTATTCTGTATCAGTATTCTGTATCAGTGATACAGTATTGCTGTTCTGTATGTAGTGTTTACAAGTCATGAGCGGCCTTATTGTATCTGATCTACAATTACGAACCAAACATGAATGTTGTAGACTTAACTTCTCAAATGAAAATGAAATGCTAATTACGTACAACCACAGTTATATTAGTACATCCACTTGTTGTGCATAGAGCTAATTAGCATTTCATAGCTGTATTGTATTACAATTACAAGCCTTCCAATCATTTCCTTATGAATTATTAATGAATTTTATAATGGGAGTTTTACAAACCTTCATTAAATTTTCATTTCTTTTGTATTTCCTTATGAATTATTAGTGATTTTTATTCAATGATTATTATTCTGATGTATAATCCTGCTTTCCTGCCTCCTCTTTCAAAATTAAGGTTCCCTCATCCCACCCCCAAAAATGCAAAAATCATTTTTCATTATTTGTATTTCACAACTGGTTACAAACATTATACTTTCTTATAAAGTTCCTACAAAAGTCACATGATTTGCCTTGCATGCTATCACAGGTACAGGAAAATTCCACCATATCACACCAGCACTAAAGAAACTCTCAAGCTACATCGCTCCTGATTTAAGGACAATCGTTAAAAGTCACTGAAAAACCCTATAAAGGGAATACATACCAATTAAAGTATCATATTATATTCTATCGTATGCCTATGATTCACTGCTTTTTTTATTAATTACTTTATAGATACTTTCTGAAGGTCTGATTGTGCTCCCTCCAGGTGAGCATAAATAGAAAACTTTTAGTAGAAGCAAAAGTTGATGTTCTCCAGGTCAGTGATGCGTTCATGTCAAAAGTGTCAATTGAAAGTGATTTATATCAGTCAAATGTTTTGGCCCTAGCCTTTCATCAGTGTGGTAAGAAACCTCTATTTTTATTGTTATTACTTTATTCTCATGTTTTTAACAAAAGTAAATGGGAATCAACTGGTAGGGATTATCCAAAGAGTCAAAGGGTAGGTTTTATTCAATTGAATATTGTCCCAGATTGAGACAAAAATCATTACATGAGTTAGTTTGTTTTCGCAAGAATAAGAAGCCAATGTTATATTAAATAACTTCAAATTTCAGTTGAAGGCTGGGCTGCATGAGTGGCCATGTGCATTAACTCGTGAAAATGTGAAGCGTTAAACAAGTTATAAAGGACAGGAACAAATATGCAAATATTCACTCCTTCCTTCCTTTCTTCCTTCTTTTCATCACCTGTAAACTTTTCTTGGTAATTCTGCTGACCAGTGCCTTCAGATCATATCAGCTGTTTTTGTGTCTACTGCACAGTCATGTTCATGTAGACACTATGTTATCAAAGGTGTCACAGGAATTTTGTTAACCTGAAGTTTGTTTGTAGAAATTGGTTACTATTATATCAACTGAAACTTTGTTAACAGGAAGTTGTTGACAACAGAACAGCCAACACCACACTAAGGTGCAGGAATGCGGTTTATCAAAATATCGTGATAGAATATTATTAGTTTGATAATTGATATTTTGATATGTCAGTGATATTTGGGTGATAACAGAATGATAAAAGCAAAAAATAATTTTCCATTTTAAATATCAAAAATATTATTATCATATCGTATTTACGTGATAGTTGCTAGAAGAATTTTCGCTATCAAATTTTCGAATTATCATTATCAAGGTATCACTATCAAGTTAGAATCATATCATGTATGACTATCATTCTCAAATCTCACTCAAGTGATTTCACCATTTTACCAAGCATAACAGACACAATGATATTGTGATATATCATGATAATATCAAAATTGTCCACCTATCTAGGAGCATAGAAAGTTTTCTTGAAATAAAGCAAGTTATCATATCATGTATCACTGTCACTCTCAAATCTCACTCTAGTGATTTAAGAAAGAAGACAAGACACAGTGATAGTTTGATATATCATGATAAGATCACTTGTCCATGTATTTACAGAAGTACATTGCCTTTTTCTTTTCTCATAATACTCTTACATTAACTCGGCTTACATTAGTTTGCGCCTTTTTAGTTCACTTTCTAGATCTGTATTAAATCTGTTATTAACAAACCAAAAAAGAATATTCCGTTTGTATTGAGTCATTTTGCGTGTAACTTCGAAGTACTGGTTGAGACGACGAAATCCCTGTTCGCAGGATTGAGTGTTGACGCCTTTGATGGTAGAAAACTGGGGACGGTGCGGGTGAAATTCACATTTGGGATTGTCCGGGGGCATACAAACAGCAGGTGTAAGGGTTAGGGTTACTTTACGGTGTTAGGGTTAGGGTTTAGGGTTAGGGTTAGGGTTAGGGTTAGGGTTAGGGTTAGGGTTAGGGTAAGGATTAGGATTAGGGTTAGCGTTAGGATTAGGGCTCGGGTTAGGGTTATGGTTAGGGTTGAGTTTAGGGTTAGGGTTAGGGTTTAGAGTCGAGGGGAACAGAAGTATTCTGATATCATGATTTTTCACTCTATCACTGGGAGAAGAAGAAATTCGACTTAATTAAATATTCTGATAATATCATGATTTATCACTTTATCACTGGGAGAAGAACAAATTCTACTTAATTAAATATTCTGATAATATCATGATTTATCACTCTATCACTGGTAGTACAGGTAAAGTTCCTTCATTAAATATTCTGATAATATCATGATTTATCACTCTATCACTGGTAGTAGAGGTTAAAGTCCCTTCATTAAATATTCTGATATCTTAATTTATCACTCTATCACTCGGAAGAGAACAAATTCTACTTATTTAAATATATTCTGATAATATCATGATAAATCACTGTATCACTGGGAGGAGAACAAATTCTACTTAATTAAATATTCTGATAATATCATGATAAATCACTGTATCACAGGGAAAAGAAGAAATAGTAACTTAATTAAATATTCTGATAATATCATGATAACATATCTTTATATGAGAAAAACCCATTGCGGAATATCAAAAAATCAACCCCTTATATCACCAAAGATATATCATGATAATAGCAATATTTTTAAGAAGAGATGTATTAGAAAAAACATGATATATCATAACTGATTATTAGTCCTGATATAATGATAATACGCAATACTGCACCTCTCTCCAACACCAGAATGACAGCTGTAACAATGATGCCATCCATTTATTACCAGGAAACTGGAAAGAGATCACATATCAAATTTGCTAAAGGTTAATGGCAGGAGACTTGAATCATGCAAAGACCTTTCCACACTTTCTGCAGACTAAATTATGCAAAAGTTGACACTTTGAGCATTAAAACCTCTGTACCTAAGTTGTTCTTTTAAGAGAAGTAATGAAACACTATTGTACTTCCCAGTCAGCAGCTCCATATCTGGATCCAGCAACCACATAAAAGTCTTCAGGAGGAAACCATGGCAGCCAGTTTCGGCCCCTACTCCTCGACTGCATCCTGCCATGCCAAGGTCCCTCCCTAAGGAGGCTTTGCGGGAACCAGTGCTGACCAGGGAATTAAATGTTAAAAGTGGCCTAGATAAGATGTTAAGAGATGTTACTCCAACCACGCTTTGTTGTCACGCTTCTACCAGATGGAATACAAAGCTTTCTCTGCTGCCTGTTGCAAAGCAGCCGACAGCCGGGTAGTAGAACTCTGGTCTCCAGCCCCCCTCTCTGCATGCGTTACCAAGTCCTCATATTGTTTCTGTTTCCGATCATCCGCATCTCCGAAGTTCTCTTCCCAGGGTACTTTCAGTTTTAACAGAATCACCCGCCTGGCATTGTGGCTACGTACTATTATATCTGGCCACTGGCTAGTAGTTACAATGGGAACGACAAGGGAACTATCTAGGTCCACCTCCATCTTCCTGGAACCTTGCCGCCTCAGTCTCGTCCACCATTTGCTTCTTTGGAGGTGGCTTGGTGACACCCTTTTTTCCTTCCTGATGAAACACTACTTTGCCTTGACAGTCTTTCACGGGTAACATTCCTTGGTTAGTCCCGTTCGCTTTTGTCTCCATAGCATCCACAATGACCCACAGCACTTGGTTGTGTCACCAAGTGTACCGATCTTTCAAACCCAAAGGGCAGGCAGACAGAATGTGACGCAGGGTGCCATACTTTCCACACTGGCACTTGTCCTCTTCAGACACCTTCCAGCCTACAAGATTCGCTGGCGATGGAAGCATATCATGTTGACTTCACTAGGAAGCTCAGTCGTGCCAGCTCCCAAGCCCAAAACTCTTTCCAAGACAACTTCCTTTCAACCACATGTTCTTCCCACCTCACACACTGCCCTTGTTGGCTACATTGCAACAAGTGAACATACCTTCTCTCACATTCACAGTGCTTTACTTCATTTACCACTGCATCCTTTCTCTCCATTGCACTGCTTTGATAGAAGGGCTTGAAGTTCTGCATGCCAAGTCCCTTCCTGTCATTCTGCACTGCACCTACAATATGTCTATGCATCAAGCCGCTCATTGCCCTGTTTACGTCTTCTTCTGCAGTACACTTCTTACCAGTGCGTACTTCAGGAGGATTGTACCGGATCTCCCGGTCTTTTGAGTACCGCAACATCATTACCGTTCTAACTTTGCCAACCTTGTACTCTTCAAAAATGGATGCTAAGGGTAGTTCAAGTTGATCACCTTTCCCATACAGTGTAGTATTATTAAGTTGTCTTGCGAGACCAAGCAATTTCCATATGTAAACACTACACCTCTGCTTTAATTTTCTCAACCCTTGATGCTACAACCTCATACATCATAAGAGGCCATCTCAGTCTCAGGTACGGCCCAAACTGAAGGCACCACATGTTGAACTTCCCAGGAATTTTGGTTTTATCAATAGCCTCAAGGCCGTCTTCTGCTTGTTTCAAAATCTCCACGCCTTGATGACGATCACTCAACGTGTTCTTATACCATCTGCCTAGGCCCTTCACCGGTTGTTCTCTCACAGTGGGTATAGCATTTCCAGCTATAGAGAAGTGAATTTCTTTCTGTTTCCCTTCACAAAAGAGCAACTTCTTGACTTCTTCACCTTGAACTTCATCCTTGACCATGTACTGTAATCAGTTAATCTAGCCTTGCCAGGATCTCTCGCACTGCATTGCATTGCAATCTTGCTTCTTGTGTTACGTGGTTATTTTTCAAAAGAAACCTCCAGTCTTCACACTGGCATTTGTGTTTGAGTTTTGTTTAAAAAATATTGAAGCAGAAGATTTAAAGGTGAAGTTTAGAACGTGAATGTCGCTTCGGTGATACATGTAAGTGAGCACTACAGTGGTTGGGATTCCATATTTCTAGTTTGCATTTTCACACAGTGAAAGTGCTGTTTTGCTTACTAGTGTGTCATTACGCGCCATTGTTTTTACCATGCAATATGAGACAAAAGAAAATTTTAATCAGGCTTCGTTACACAGTGCTACCTTGTTAAAGAAATTTTCTTTTGTTTATCCTATTTGCCACAGCATTCACTATCTATTCATTACACTAGTTTAACAGCTGAAAGAATTAGAATGTCAGACAATAAATGTAACATTATTCTTGATCAGAGCCAGTATTTTGCCCAGTCAGTTGGTCCAGCTGAAGTTGTACTATGCTGACTGGTAAAACACAGGCTCTGTACAAGATGTTGGATTCAGCTTCAGAGTCGGAGAAGTTTTTTTTATTTCTTTTATCATCTCAACATTTCTCTGTATGATACACTTGTATGTAAGTATGCTAATAATGGTATTAGTCTTTATACCATGTCAACTTAAACTGGTCCTCAACCAATTAAGGAAAAAAGAAAGGAAAATCATGGATTTGAATATTAGCCAGTTTAAAAGGGTCATTTTGATGCTCAGAATCACAGAAAGCACCTCTACATTAGGGGGCATGCCCTACCTGGGGAGTACAGATCAAGTGGAAATGGGGGTACCCACCCTGGAATGGATATTTTTCAGGACCTGTCTCCAAGGGCTGAGCCTTACTGTGGAGTAAAGTGCAGCCGAGGGTTGCACTTCCCTTCTTTTTTCCTGGTAAAATAATAATCCTGATATACAACAGCTGACAGAGCTAATAAGATGGCTACCATTACAAATGTGAGATACTAATGAAGGTTCCAAACATGGGAGGGTGGGATGGAAACTTAGATGAGTGGGTAATGATGCCCTGGAAAGAATGAACAGGCAAGTGCGGTAAAGGATAATAAGAAGAGGAAAAATCGTGTTTTTTTAACCTAAAACTAAATGCTAATTACAAATCTACACTAATAATGAACAACTTAAAAGCTACCAATTAGTGAAATAATAAAGTGACTACTAATTACATACATAATACAAGAGGCATGATGTTTTAACAATAACATTAAAACTAAATAACAAAATAACATACAAAAATACAAGCCAGAATTTCACACTTGACTGCTGTTAATAGCTAAAAATAATTTTTCGCACTTTGTCAGGTGCACAGTCAAGTAACTTGTTCCTATTATTTGCTATGACTTTTTCAATGGCAAGCAATGGCAAATGGCAAGCAAATGGCAAGAGCTTCTTTTGTCTACAGTAAAAAATTGTCTGTTTTGCTAAGATCAAAAGATGGTTAATAAACTTATAATCATCCCTATTGTTGGTAATTCCTTGCATTTTTTCTTGGTCAGTGAGGAAGTGAGGAGGGGGGAAAAACATGTGCTAAGCGTGTGAATAGCAGACTGGAGCCTTTGTTAAAATACCTTTTCAAGGCTCAGTTACATTGGACTTTGCTTATGGAAGATGGATATATTGCCTGAAGGGGGGATTCCCATATAAAAATGACAGGGGTGCTTATCGTACCTTTTAGGGGTCAAAATTTGCAGATTGGCACCGCTTAGGGCGTAAAATCTCTATTAAAGAGAAAAATGTATTTTTCTTTAAGTTGATAGTTTTAAAGTGCACCTAACCCCCAATTTTTTTTCGCTTAATCAACTCTATGTACGTTGAAAAGTCAAATAGTGAAGTATTTCTTGTTTTTAACGTCGCGTAACTGAGTTATAGAGATTTGAAGTAACAAAATGCTAATTTGATGACGTCATTTTAGGATTTTGCCATTATTTCTACGTCAATTTACAATACGCAATATACGGCTTTAGGAAAATCAATTTGAGAAATACTAATTAATATAAACTGTGAACAGTTAATTGATTCGTAAAAAAATATTCCTTGGAGGTAAAAACAAGTAGTTGTATAATAAATGAATCCTAAAATGACATCATCAAATTAGCATTTTATAAATTCAAATCTCTATAACTCACTAACACGACGTTAAAAACAAGAAATATTTCACTATTCGATTTTTCAACGTACATAGAGCTGATTAAGCGAAAAAAAAAATTGAGGTTAGGTGCACTTTAAATCTTAAACCACTCAAACTTAAGACCAGCAACATATCACCACTATTTTATTTGAAAACAAGCATATGCATCAAGATCTAGAGGTACTAGTGGCTGGCCAATATTTACCGTAGTGTAAAGGTGAAATTTGCACGAAGTCCAACTTGAGGGGCTGGTGATTTTCAAAACTAAACAAGAAAGGTGGAGTTAGAACAGCTGGTGACAGTTAGTAGTCGAGGGTAAGTTCATCTTGGGTGATCAAGTTTGATATTTAACTATTATAGCGCAAAAGCGTGTGATATCGCCTAAGTATTAGGCGATATCACGCAAGCTTGAGCACTATAATAGTTTTATAATTCAACACATTGATAACAAAGCACAGTTTGAAGAAAAAATATCGCCGACAAGCCCTTTATTTTAAAAAAAGCTTACATATGTTTTACCGCGCGAAACTTGCAACATCACACAGTTCATGAATGAAAGTGGCGCCTTTGTCAATATTGCGCAAGCTTCAACACTATATTTATTTTATAATTCAACACATTGATGACAAATCACAGTTTCTAGAAAAAATTCGTTGAGATATACAACCTTTCATTAAGTAAAAAGGCTTACAGCATTTCTTAAAAAACATGCAGCGAATGCCCAAATTTTTGCCAAGCTAAAATTAATCGCGAAAATTAATTTAGCGTACACAATCAGTTGAGAGTTTTTACGAAGAGCTTTTGTCTACTCAAAGAACGGGACAGAGTAGTGACTACAAGAATTAAAACACAGTAAAATGGCATAGAATGTCTTAGTTACAAGTGTTTTGTATCTTAAAAAGTTCAATTCAGAATCAAAACAAATTGAACAAACACACGGCTACGTACCTAAACATGGCGGCGAAAAGTCGGAAAGAACTGCAGCGTGGACAGTAAGCTTATGTCTTACAAAAATTCACAGCTAAAGGATACAAGAAACGGTTAAAACATTGTACCTGTAGTTGATTTGGCTTTTTAGTCCCTTCCATCAGCACCAAATTTTCAAACATCGAAGTACGAGCTGAGTCGATCAATGTTGTTTACAAACTTGCTCGTTTTTTAGCTCCTACAGCCGTAATGACGAGGTCAGAAACTTTTCTGAGGAAGCATCAAGTCCATATCATATTCCAGAGGTGATTACCAAAGGAATTTTACGAAAATGGTGCTCCTTCATTCACTCCTTGTCGAGCGGTTAAACTTTGAACCAGTTTTCATTCAGCTACGCCAAGAAACACTGCGACCCGGCGCGACAACGCAAAAATTTCACGCCTTTTTTGTCCAATCATGTGAACAATATTTTTTCTCTTTTCTTTTCTTTTCCCTTTTTTAACTAAAAGTTCACGCACTTTTTCGCCCAAAAACACGAAATTGCAGGCAGCAGTCATTTTCACTTTCCTTCAAAATGCAAAATTTACCGCCATCGCTGGTTATATGTCATGTAGACATAACGTATATCTAAAACTTTTTGACCATATTTGGGCAGTGTATCAATGTGTTGAATTATAATATTGCATATCATGTGACTTGGCTAACCCTAAACCTAGGACCTGTAAGCCTAAGTTAGACTTGGCCCTGAGCTAAGATACCACCTCCCTAGAAATTGTTCTAACCCTAGAATCTTAACCTTAACCCTTTGTTTGAACTATCCCTAAGCCCAGCTTTCGCTAGGGGGTGGGGGGGGGGGTGGGGGAGGGGGTCAAAAGCACTGGTCCCATGACCTCCATTTTTCTTACTTAAGCCACCTGAGTGGCTTATTTATTTAAGGTACTTTCAAGGAGTGACTTACTAGAGGAGGTGGGGGGGGGGGGGTCTTATTGATTTAGCAAAATGCAGCACAAGGTACACTATCAGGATATATAGAGGATATTACATGGCCGCGCGAAGATACGAAATTTCTCTTCGAGTGTTGAAAAATATTTCACGAGTGAGCGTAGCAAACGAGTGAAATATTTTTCAACACGAGAAGAGAAATTTTGTATCTTCAAGCGGCCATGTAATGTTCTGTTTATTATAATTATAAACACCAATGAAATCAAACCATTTCGCTTTAATATTTTTTTGTAGTCCTAAAGTAGAACAACGTAGCAACGGTGATCTTTTCACGTGTGAAGATAACATGTTATTCTCACGTGTGAAGATATGATGTTTACGTGCAAAAGCTCACCTGGTATTTCATTGGTGTTTATATAATAAAATATGATATGAACTTTATTCAAGCATTGTATTCTTAGGATTAAATTTTAATGTTTCAATTACATTAGTTTTCCCTATATAATGGTTTACACCTAGTTTATACCAATAACAAAAGCCACTTTATCATGGTTCAAGATCAGCATTTAAGTAAGTAAGGGGGGTGGGGGGTGGGGGGGGGGGTGGGGTGGCTTAAAAGAGAGAGGGGGGGGCATAATAAATTTCTTCTTCTCTGGAGGGGTGGCTTATTAGAGGGGGGGTGGCTTATTTGAGAGGGGTGGCTTATTAGAGATTTTACCTTAATCTAAAATGACCTCAGTTAGAATTATCATGGTACAATTTAGGGTATAAAGCTGAAAAAATATGACAGAATATGGCATGTGTTGTTTTAGAATTGATACCTCTTAAGGGTAAAAATTCATTTCAACCACACCCATCAAACAAGATTCTGGTACCTTTTAGGGTATTTTTCAAAAATTTCAGACAGGCACCCCTGTCATTATGATATAGGAGTCTCCCCTGGGATATAATTATTGTAGTAGATAAGAAGCCATCAAGATGGTGAATTATACTGCTTGGACTCTGAAGCTCCAGTGTATAGCTATCTGTGTGTGATTGTCTCAAGGTTCATTTATTTAACAACAGATATTCTACAATAAACTTAAACCAAACGGAAACCAGGATTTTGCTTGTTTTTGTTGGAAAAGCCTGGCCACGCAGGCTACATCTACAAATAAGAGGAGATACATATGTACCCTTCAAAAGAGAAACAGCTTTGCTACATGTATTTCCAATAAAAGATTCTCAATATTTAGGTTAAATTAACTTGAGAGCTCTGGTATTATTTTTGGGCAACCAAATTGTTTTAGAAACCTCTGTTGCCTCAGTAAAAGAGCACAACCTTAAGAATTGTTTAAATTAAAATTATTTTTGCTGATATCAAATTAATGTAATCATTCATTTGTAATGGCAACATAGAGTCTTGTTTTGTTATAGAGCGAGGGCTTGTTCAATTTGAGAGTGCTGGCATCTCAAGGCCTGGTTCCAGCACAGATTGTTTGAGTGTCGTTAGAGGTGGAAGTGCTGGGAGAGTGGAGAAGAGCCTTCAGTTGGCCAGAAAAAAAGAACTAGAAGACGTTATTTCCACTGCAGGACCTGACATCACAGCTAATGGTAAATGAAACCACAATATCAATAGGCAAACTGCATAACAGGATATCTTAATTATGATATACATATAATATAATAGAGATAGAAAAGGCACATCTTGCAAGATACTGTAATTATTCAATTTAGTACCAGTACCGAGGGACTTATTTACTTTTGTTAGCTCAAGGGAGGGCACTTATTGGAGAGAGGGTGCTTATTTCATTTTTAGCAAAACATGCGAGTGTGAAAAAGCACTTTTATTAAAGACCCTTTAACCGACCCCCGCATCAAAATACAAATTATCCTTCCTTGTCCCCATACATGTACGCTTTTTTATAGAAGTACTGAGGAGAAATTTTTACATATCAAGAGAATTCATCTTTGGTGATGATCATGGCCTTGATTCTCACAGCCTCTCTGATTGATTCAGTATAAATAAAACAAAAAACACTATTGGGGCTTAAAGGGTAAATGAACAATAACATAAAATGTACAATTTGCATAGTCAGAACAATGTGCAAGTCAGAGTGATGGTAACAAGGAGATTGGAATACGGATTTGTTGTATTGGGATCATTTCAAGCTAAAACGACCAGCCTAGCTGAATTGCCAAAAGATTTGAAGAAGAGATCTTGTGTTTGAAGGAGTTGTACTCTCACATGGAAGTAACTGTTGAGACACTTGGAAGAAGACCAGATTTTTTTGTAATTCAGTAACATGGCCAAGGAAGCTAAATGTCAGCGGTTAATGCCATGCTAAATGGAGCACTAACTGTTGGAATGAGGGTTGCTAGAAACAACACTCAAGGGAAGGGGTGCTTACATGTATTAACAAGACCACACCCAAGGGAGGCACTTATTAAAAAGGGAGTGCTTATTGGAAGGAGCTACGGCACTAAATCAAAGTCATTGTGGTACCCTGCACATTGAAGGATAAATTTAAGTTTAAGTCATTTTACTGACAAAGTCAATAATAAATTATTGGTTCAAGCCCATGTTTGCTAGACTGTATGAAAGGAAAAAAAACATCAATTATTTTCTCCTGCATGCCCAAAATTCAATACTGGATATTTGTTTGCAGAGAGCTTTCAAATCTCTCTATGTTGGCCAATTTACCTTAAAGGGAACCTCCATTGTTATAACAAATTGACGTTAAATGGTTGGAAATAAAGTCTAAATTAAAAATTTTTAAAAAGCAAGTGCAAATAATTATAATTTTAGTGTACCAAAAAATAGATATGAATATTGCCTATTTTCGATTTTAAATTTCCTGCGCTTCGCCATTTTGAATATTTATGTCGTGTTACAGTTGTCTAATTGTTGCATACAAAAGAACTTTGATTCTAAACAATAGCGGCAACCGTAACGCGTCATAAATATTCAAAATGGCGGCACACGGGAAATTTAAAAGCGAAAATAGGCAATATTTATATCCATTTTATTTGTACACTAAAATTATATTTGCACCCATTCTTTTAAAAATTTTAAATTTCGACTTTATTTCCGACAATTTAACGTCAATTTGTTCTGACAATGAAGGTTCTCTTTAACTCAACAGTTGATAAAACCAAAATTTCATACAAATGTTTCTTTGCTTTTAGAATTGTCTGCCAAAATAAGTGTATATTCTTCGATTGTTTTGTCAGGCAAGACAAGTAGTTCTGTCATTTCAACTGCTGGAAAGTCAGGACAACAAGAAAGAACATTAACCCCACAACAACAGACTGTTGAGCCTGATGCTAAGGATTCTGAAAGTTCAGATACTGAATCATCAGATGGGGATGATAAAAACTCTGAAGCAAGTACAGGGGCAGCAGCTGCAGCAGCTGAAGCTCCTGTTGAACTTAAAGGAGAGGTATGAAGAAGATAAAATTGATTTATCTTCACATTGTCAAGATATGATTTTCTTAGTGGGAGAAATCCTTGTATTTTAATGAGGTTTATATAATAATATGATTTCCTTCATATCTGCATTGTTGTTGCAGCCTTATCATGTATGTTTTTTGGTTCAAATTTATTGTAACAATAAAATTGTGATTTTGTTGGTGTATTTTTAGTTAAATATGTTGTAAGCTGTGATCAGGTGTTATTTTTTTCAGAATGCATTACTTACAGTATGAACTACTACAAATGACTCACTCTAAAAGGTTTACTAACAAACACAACTGAATTTAACCGATACCAACAGCTACCCGAGACCTACAACTACTTGTCAACAGAACAGACAAACAAGAGAAAACAAAATTAATTTGACTAACAATACATCACTGACTTGAGTCTTAACAGCCAATAAAATCATGGCTAAACTGACCAATGACAGCAGCAGCCAGACATTAATACCATCAACTGACCATTTTCAATTCACATGACTCTGAAGATGACTTCCGCACAAGTTGTCAAAACATTAGTCATGGATACCGGTAATCACACTCAACAGATCGACAGACTACAGTAACTGATACCCCTGGGTTTAAACCATTTACAAAGTAAACACATTGATTTTCATTTTAGTTAGTGCATGCGCTGTAGGTTGTTGGTATTTACACTGTTGTCAGAAACAAATTGTATATGTTACAAGCTGGCATGTTACAAGCTCCGGTAGCAACCACCTTTAGAATGACTTCTTTCAACAACCAGCTCAAGCTATGACCATGTTTTATCTTGTGAATACACAAAGTGTTGAATGAGATATATATGGGGACAGATATGCAAATTAGTCACTCCTTTCTTACAGGTCCCATCCTTCCTTCCATGGGCTATCCCCAGTGTAATATGTCATCCACAAGTCTTGTTTCAGACAATGCATACATATGTCATGCTAAGATGATTATCAACCATAAGGAACTCAGAAAAAAATTTCTCTGAGTCCCAGATGGGATTCAAACCCACGACCCTCCTGATACTCGTCGGATACTCTAACCACTGATCGAGCTACTGGTATAATGAGCAAGGGTTATATGTGGGTTACGACATTTTATTATTATTATTATTATTATTATAACTATCTTTATACAGGAAATCGTCATCACTCATAGGTGGTTTTCAGACGAGTCCTAATAAGAACAACCATGATCACGCTAAAAATTAAAAAAAAAGAAATCTAAAACTGCAAACTGCGAACCGTCTTAATAATACAAAATACAAAATAAGCTAAAAATAATAATTAATACAAAATAAGAGAAACCATGATCACGTATCATGCATCACGCAGTCACATGGTCACGTCATAATACATTAATGGCTTAACTGCATTACATAGTCATGTTAATGATCAGTAATAACTGATAATAAAGCTATCTATCTATCCATCCATCCATCCATCCGTCCACCCATCCATCCACCCATCCATCCATCCATACTGCTTGATCATGTTAATAATAAATTAGAAAATCAAAATTACAGTATAGTGACAATGAATTTGGGACTTTGATAACTGACTACCTAAAAGAGGGTGGCTGCTTAATAGAGGGTCGACTGTACGCTTATTTTAACATAAACATGGGTTAAAATAATATTGAAATTCAACGATACAAATCACTTGTGTATTTGCTGAATGTATTATGTAATAAAAAACGAAACGATTTACCTGTGTGTCCTCGTCTTTCTTTAGTTGTTTTGGAATGGATTGATTACAAAACATCAAGAACAACTAAAATTAACCTTAACGTTGTTTTGTATTCACAAGATGGTTCTTAGAGCCCTTTTGGTGGTTGCTTATGAGAACTTTAATAATGTTATTATTTTGCTAATTAACTAAGGTGATTAACATTATATTGCATTGCATATCACTTAATCAACTCCATGTACATTGAAAAGTTCAATAGTTAAATATTTCTTGTTTTTAGCGTTGCGTTAGTGAATTATAGAAGTTTGAATTTACAAAATGTTAATAAGATGACGTCAAATCAAGAATCGTTTATTATACAACTACTTTTTTTCACCTCCAAGTAATATTTTTTACAAATCAATTGACTATTAACAGTTTTTATGTAGTATTACTTAAATTGATTATCCTTAAGCTGTGAACTGCGTATTGTAAATTGAAGTAGAAATAATGGTAAAGTCTTGATTTGAAATCATCTAATTAGCATTTTGTAAATTCAAATCTCTAAAACTCACTAATGCGACGTTAAAACAAGAAATATTTCACTATTCGACTTTTCAACGTACATTGAGTCGATTAAAAGAAAAAAAATTGGGGGTTAGGTGCACTTTTAAAAGTACCAGTATCTCTGCATGTTCACTGACAGGTGCCTCGTTTTTAATTTCACTGTAGTTCCTGAAGGCAATTATGGATGAAGACTATGGAAAGGCCAAAGAACTCTGTCAGAAAAGTGGGTCATTTTCTTTGTACCAATTTGAGAGTAAGCCTAACAACCTTTTAATAGTAACCAAGCCAGGCCACCTGTGGTGAGCCCATGTATCATAATTTGTTCTGGATCACTAACCCCAAACACCTGGTTTGTGCTTGGCCAAGCCAATAATTATGCCAGGCATAACAGTTATTGCTTGGCCAGGCCATGGTGATATAACATCTTGACTTCTATCTATTTTACAGTTAACTTCCATCATGAATTATCTGGCTCCTTTCCATATTTAGTTCACTTAGCAACTGTGTTGCTTATTATAAGTTTTTGAAATATCCCTGGGGCTCACACTTTTGTCAGCCAGCCTCTCGGTAGAATAAAGCCCTTACAGCTGGCACAACCTTGCAGCCCAGCCATAAGCTCCCATGCCACACCAGAGGGACCTGTAAGCTATGCCAGTAGAGCACAGAGAAAAGGGACTCATGGCTGTCGGTATCCAGAACCCCTAACCACCAAAATTTCTGAATGTGTTCAAACCAGCACACCTAGAAGGATACCTGTAACACCAGCAGCTCTAAATTGGGTTGTTTTCACTGGCGTTCATACATACAGCTGGTAAGTGTCAACTAGGCTATTGGCTAGATGGTTTGAAATTCCTTGATACTGGCAGCTGAGCTAGCCGGGATTAAATGTGGCATTATGTCTGGATCTAACTTATGAAACTTCTGAAAATCAAAATGAGAGAGTATCAAAAATTGAATTAGATGATCTTACCACATCGGAAGAAATCATGGCAAAGGAGTACCAAGCCACAAGCATGGACAGTTGATAAAACAGTACCAGCAATCAAAGCAAACCTGGAGATCTAAGTGGGCATCCCTTGGTAGTTGGTATACCTATGGGGTGTACAATCTCCCCACTCCTGATGGTCATGGAGATACTGCTGAGAGAGGCTGAGAAGTCTGCTAACTGTGAAGTGGAGGTTGCTGTTATTTATCATGTGGCTAAATATTATTTAGGCTAAGTTAACCTCGAGCCAATGCGGTCAGTGGTTTCCCCTTTTGTAGCATGTGACGTGCAGGGGATTCACAGGGCCTTCGCTGTGCATTCGTTCCATGTGCTTTTCGCTTGGTGGATCTTCACTTTATTGCCTTGCCTTTGCCAATCTTTGTGGATTTTGCACCCTTCCCTCTCACCCAATTGGTTGTTGGCATTGGGGTAAGTTTTTAGGTAAGTTTCTTTTTTCGACTGAATTCCATTCGGTGTGATGGCACCTGTTAGCAGCTACTTGCAAGGGTGGTTCCCACTTCAGGGTTGCCATGGATACCTCCTTGCTGGGTATGTATTGTGTCAGGTACCCCGCTAACTGTTAAGGAACCAGTTCCCAAGCTCATCTATTAGTGATGAGTTTAAATTTATTTATCAGTTGGGCTGTTGCCTCCCATGAAGGCCTTCATGGACGAGATCACTTTCCTGACTGAGGATGTAAGTGGTGCCAATCAGATACTTGCTTTCAAGCCCAAGAAATGCAGAAGCATCTCCCTGGTTAAGTGCAAACAAGGCAGTGCATTTCAGCATTGCCGGTGTCAGAATCCCAAGTGCGCAAGGGCCACCTGTTAAGAGTCTTGGCAGATAGTTCTCTCTCCCACTGATAGACAGGCACAAGGATGTCAAGTTTCAGAAGCAGGGTAGAGGAGAAACTCATAGCCATAGACAACTTTTTCCCTTCGTGGCAAGTTGAAAGCCTCGTGCTTTCAATTTGGCTTGCTCCCAAGACTGATATTGCTACTACAGGTGTATGAGGTAGCTAAGTGATCAGAGTGGAGGCTATAGAACGTTTACGTAGTATTGACAGCTACTTCGGGAGGTGGCTTGGAGCCACAAGGAATTTGACAAGCGTGTCTTTATTCAGCTCCACAGCAAAACTACAGCTTCCGACAAGGTCCCTTGTGAAGGAGTGGAAAGTTTTTAAAGCCCGGCTTTACATGATGTCATCGATAGATTATGGTGATCCTATGATCAAGTCTGTGCCACCAGAAGTGCTTATGGGGAAGAAATGTCCAGTGAGAGAGACTGTGGAAGAGGCTGAAAAGCTGAAAGCAGGCTGAGGCACGAGGAGGTCGTTGGAGCAGTGCAGCAGCATCGGAGGGTGCTTGGGTGAAGGAAGAGTCTGTGGTGGTTGCAAGGTAGGCGTGACATTGTGATTGGTGATTGGCGAGCTTTATGTGATGGAGAAGTGGGTCTCATCTGCAGCGGGTCAGGTTCAGTAGGGTGCTTGGATAACCTGGGAAGCTATGGAGGTCAGACAGGTTAAATGGTCAGATCTTTGGTCTATGGAACCGCCGATAATCAGTATTCCCCAATGTATTTCTAAAAGGTATCGATGTATTTCTAAAAAGGTATCGACTTAGGCTGACTCATGCTAATAATATTAATTCTAACCATTCAAACAGAGCAGGCCGTTGAGTGGGTGCAAAGATTGAGCCGGGACTAGTAAAGGGCTAGGAGAGAGACTGGGAATAATGTCATTTTGCTGCCCCAGACTGTGGAGTTGCTTGCAGAGGAGGAGGCTTGGAGTTACATTCTTTCTTTCTTTTTTGTGTGTGTTTTCTCAGTTTATTGAGAGAAACTGGTTGAACAGATATGGTGGTGGCTTCATTTCCCTAACAGTAGTATCATTATTTCTGCAATGATAACTTGAATAAACTAACACACGTTGTCAATGCTGCTCCTTTAACCTAGTAAATGACCTAGCTCGCTATGAGCCATAGATCATTAAGTGGTTAGGTGTCTGTGTGTGTGTGTGTGTGTGGGGGGGGGGGGGGGGTGGGGGGGGGGGCATCTGACTGCTGTTGCGGAAGGTCATCGGTTCCAATCCCGTTGGGGACTTAATTAATTCCACATGCTCCAGACAAACTGAAGACAGTCCACTTTTGAATCATGGCATGGCCGCGCTTGACATTTACCAGCTTTCTCTTTATTGCCAGTTATATTATTGTTTTGGACTTGGCGACTCTCTACTAACATTTCTTAATCTTGATTTAAACCCTAGTTCTGTTGCTGGAGCCGGCAAACAAAACATGCAGTGAATTTCATGCTGTGATTGTGGAGAAAATGAGACAAGGTATGCAATTTACATGACTTTTAAAACGTTCCTGGCTTTTTCCAAGTTTTCTCAAAAATGTAAGATAAACTGAATTTTCTCTTATATCCTGGGGTATCTAATTAAACAAAATCAAAGGAAAAACCAATTGAACACTATTAATAATTGTTGATCATCGAACTAATCAAAAATCGAGCTAACACATCTAGTTGGATTTTGTTAGGATTGTATCTCTTAAGGCACGAGAATTACTTTAAACAAACAGGAATTCAGTAATTTTTATTATCTTTAAAAACGGCCACAACACGTGCACAGTTCAACGTTCTAAAAATACAACAATCTTCTGTTCCAATGCTAAGTCACGCGTCACGATACTCGGCTCAAAGTCACGACATCCTCCCCCCTTGATCAGCCATCAGTCAGCAGCTGATCAAGATATCGTCTTCTGAAGTCTGCATCAATGGCCGCAGCTATCCTCGGGACTCTTCTCGTACACATTTGTTCCTCTCCTACTTGCTCGGCCACTGTCTGCCTTGTCTGCACAGGTCCTCTAACTTCCAGCGGGTACAGATTCTGCACTGGCTGTTGAATGTTGGTCTTCCTTTCTTCGTTAACACCTTTACTTTTACACCTCTGATCTCTCCATCTTTGCCAGTTATTAATTCTTCTACCTTTCTAAGTCTCCACTTGCCACGGGACACTCCTTCCTCTGCCACAGTCACTACGTCTTCCCTTTCAATGACCGCACCACCGTTCGGCACGTTTCTCTTGTGGTGTTCTCTTAATTCTGACAAATACTCCCTCCTCCATTGTTTCCAGAAATGGTCTAGCTTAAGGTTACAGTGTACCTTCGGGGGTGTCTCCAGTATAACAGCTCTAGCGTCTTAAGATTACACTTAATATAGCTAAACCCAGATATCAAATTAAAGCTTATAGAGCTGGCTATCTAAATATGGAAACCATTTGGTAATAAAATGAATTGTCAAATTTTTTACGACGTCTAAATTCGAACGTCTAAATCAGCCTTAAAACGCTATAACTCAAGGTGATTATTGTATTTTGCTAATTTGATTTGTTCTCGGGTTTCCGGACACGAAGCGCTAAAACAACGTGTCAGCGATTTCCCATATTCAATTGCAGTGAAAAGTTACAGAATATTTTCGAAAAAGGGAGAAAAAAATTGGAATGATCGCACGGAAATGGCTCTTGACGAAAACGTTTTCGGAAATAAGAAATTCGCCGACACGTTTTTGTTGATTATATGTTAGCCTAGCCTCTGTTTTGAGGAAAATCGAACAAATTCCCTTTGAGTTGTAGCTCTTTAAAGTGTCCCCAACAAGCGAAAAAATAACTTTGAGAAAACAGCGCTTAAAAAAACATATCGCTTCATAAACAAACTCCGCCCACAAAAGTTATACCGTCATTTCTCCGTCAATTTTTATTATTTTTCGATAATTTTTTTTTCGATGAAAGTTCATTCTGTAAACTTTATTTTGACGCCAAAAAAAAAATTTCAATAAATTTTCGATCCGAAGGTACTCTGTAACCTTAAGGATAAGATATTTCATTTGTTTGTTCAGTCCTTTCGAAGAATTTTCCCCTTCATCTTCAACTGCGGGATAAGGCGGTAGCTGTGTCAGGCGTCTCCAATACATCAGATGTGCTGGCGTCAACGGTTCTTCCGGATCACCTTCTTCGTAAACAAAGTCAAAGGTCTAACACTCAAGGTGCTTTCCACTTCAATCACTAGTGTCAGAAGTTCATCATACGATAGCCTTGCATTTCCCAGAGTCTTTCGCACGCATCTTTTCACCTCCTTCACCATCCTTTCGTAGAAGCCACCCCACCACGGTGCTTTCTTCAAATTAAATCTCCAGATGATTCTCTTCTCAGTTAGAAAGGCTTAGACATCTGGATGCTCACAGAGCGTCTTCAGTTCCTTCGCAGCTGATTTAAATGTTTTCGCATTATCAGATATGATCAACTGTGGAACACCTCTTCTGGCTATGAACTTTCTGAAACATCTGAGGAATGTTCCCGTCTCCAAGTCTTCTGTCAGGTCCAAATGAATAGCTGTAGTAACTGCACAGGAAAATAATGCTATGTACACCTTCATTTGCGTTCCACTCGTTTTCACGTACAACGGGCCAGCAAAGTCTTTGGCAACCTTGGCGAACGGCGGCGCTTCTTGAATTCTAAACCTTGGTAGCGTGGCAGTTTTTGGTGCTGGATAGGCAGTTCCTTCGTATCGTTTACAGACAACACATTTCCTGATACTCTGCTTCACTGCTTGTCTTCCCTTACTCACCCAAAACTTCATTCTCAATTCTGTTAATGTTTCTCTTACTCCACCATTGTAAACTCTCTTGTGACACTGTTCAATAACAAGACTGGTTAGATGGTGATCTCTAGGCAGTAGTGCTGGGTGTTTTTCCTTGTATTCCATGGCTGTTTCAGGAATCCTACCGCGGCATCGAATCACGCCATCTTCATCTGTGTACAATCCAAGCTCTTTTTCAATCTGTTTAAAATTCTTCTGGTCTGTAAGAACGGACTGTGCTTCTTTCACCCACGCATTCTTGGCTTCGTTTAATACTGTAGCTGTTAGGGTCCCTACCGCAAGACTCTTCGCTTTCTTCACTCTCAGTTTGAGGTTTCTTGCAAATCTGTACACGTAGGCTGTCACTCTGAACAACTTCGCACAACTGCTGTAGGCATCCACATCAATAATGCATGCTATGCTGCATTTCGCCTTCTCTGCTGTTAGTAGTGTGTTCTCACGGCGTGATGCCTTGGTTTCCACTTGACTCTCTGGGGTCGGTTCTACCTTCATTGAAGGCCATTCCTCCTGACTTCTGTTCAGCCATTCAGGTCCATGGCACCACAATTTGCTCGTCTTGATTGTCATTGCTGTTACACCCCGCGATCCAAGATCTGCTGGATTTTCTACTCCCGGACAATGGTTCCACTGCTCCCGTGTGGTTAGTCTCAAAATCTCATTCACTCTATTCTGTACAAATTGACTTCACTCCTTTTCTTCCTTGATCCAATACAAGGCGGTAATGCTATCTAACCACAAGTGTGTACTGCTTATCGTTATCCTTGACTGCAGGGCCTTTTCTACTGCATCCTTCAACTGGGCTGCAATTCTTCCAGCCATTAGCTCTAGACGCGCTGTCACTTGGTGCTACTGTTGTTTTTGAAGTCATCAGACATACATATCTCCCGCTGTGGGTCACACACACAAGGTACACTATAGCACAATAAGCTCGATCGCTAGCATCTCCGAAGCCATGTAACTCATACGACACGACCTTCCTCGTTTATTCCACTGTAGATACAACGTGGCATGTGTACCGAACGGACTTCCTTCAACGAAACCACCCACTTTCTCCATCTTTCTTGAAAGGCTTCGGGCAAGCGCTTATCCCACTCGAGTTTGCTCTGAAAAACCTCTTGAAAAACAACTTTCATTCCAATTGTCAATGGACTCAACATCATTTCATCATCATTTTTTCATCATTTTTTTTTTTCAATAGTTTAAATTTAACAAATTAAAGAAATATACAACCTGCATATAGCAAAGCTAATCAAGGCAGGTTGTATAATTTACAATCAAATTTAGCAAACAAAAGTTACTAGTAAAATCAGGTAAATAATAAATAAATAATTAATTATAATAATAATAATAATAATAATAATAATAATAATAAACATCAACATCTCAAGAGGATCAAAGAACTTCGCAATAATCTTGAGCAGGTTTCTCTTCGTAAATTTTAAGTTATCACTCAGTTCAATTAGCACATCAAACGATTCCAGATCTCTCCCAAACCCTTCTGCTGCTTGTCCTCTAATTAGTCTAAACTTCCCACGGTGGTCTTGGCATACGTATCTTCATCTTTTTCGACGATCTCTTCTCGTGGTTGAGCTGCTTCCTCTCCAACACGGTCATCACGAATTTTCTTCATCAACTCTCCGCTGTTGGAGCTCCACTTTTGCTTCTTCCAGTCGAGTCTTAATCTTCCGATACAGCGTAAACCCCTCTTCAACGCTATGTTCTCCCAAGTTGAAGTCGTCATCATAGAATTCTTCTAACACCTTCTTGACGAACTCTGGGTCTTCTTGGAGATAGCTCTCAAGATGATGTCTAAGGGTCGCGCTCAACAAGAACGGAGAGGAGCTCACACCGAAGACCACTCTGTAAAACCTGTAAACGACAATCATTGGTTCTTCCTTCTGAAGGTTGTCAATCCATAAGAATCGCAAGCAGTCTCTGTCCTTTCCATCCACTTCAATGTTTAAGAATGCTTTTTCAATGTCTGCTATCAGCGCAATTCTGTTGCATCTAAAACGCAGTAGAATGTCAAACAACAACTGTGTAAGGGATGGTCCGACATGGTAGCAGTCATTTAATGAAGGTCTCTTTCACTGGCTCTCGACGACACATCATAGACCACTCTCAACCTTGTAGTTTTAGCATCGTTTCTAACAACAGCATGATGTGTCAGGTAGTGCGTTCGTCCATTCTCGGGTACTTCCAGATCACTCACAGCTTCAATCACTCCATTTTGTAACTGCTCTTGAATGACTGAATCATACTCTTTCAACAGGTGTGGGTCTTTCTTCAACTTTCTTATTTGACTGTTCAATCTCTGTAGACTGTTGTCGTAATTCAACGGTAACACTTCGTGATGCTCTTTCCATGGCAAGCCTACAGTGTATCTGCTATCTTGAAACTTGATACAATTCAGGAAATTTTCATGAACACTGTCTCTCTCTCTCTAATTCCTATTGAGTCAAGGTCCCACAACCTTTGGAATTCCACTGGGAAAGTTTCATGCATTGTCCCTTATACTTCTTGGTCCTGAATTTCCAGAACGCGCGTGACCAGATTTGTCCCAGCTGTGGTCTTTCGTTGCGGAATCTTCATTGGTCCTGACAACACCCATCCTAGCGAGGTCGAGATAGCAACAAGCTCATCTTTCTCCCCCTTTAATACTTCCCCCCATATGAACTCCCACAAGTAATCTGCACCGATGAGCATATCAATTTCCAAACTCTCTTGTCCCAGGCAAACATCTGAAAACCACAGTTTATTTAAGTAAGGATGTATTCTCTTTGCTTCTTCCACATGTTGGTTTTACAGAGCCTTGCAGATGACTGGCACCTTAAATGCTTCTACTTGAACACTCCCTTCCTCTAATATAGATAGGGACTTTAAACAATGACGACGGAGGGCTCTACTACGGCTACCGGAAGTAAATTTTCACGTCTGTCGCTGATGTTCAGCCGTAGTATGAAATTTGACTACGTGAGTGGGATGGTTTGGCCGTAGTCGCTACTACGTCGAGTTTATTTCGCTTCTGTATCCTTTTCTTACGAATTTCTCAGTGTTTAAAGTGTTTCAACGGAACTTATATCCTTTTTAGTCAATGACAATGTAATTTTTCTTAAACTTGACGCCCAAAAACGTGTGATTCTATCACGAATTTACGAACAGTTTTGGCGATTGAAATTGAAGCGGCCGGCATAGCGAAGCGAAATTCGCAAGCTCTAAGGTTTTAACGCTGAAAGTCCAGCTTTAGAAGTTGAATGAATATGCTTTTATGCCTTATATATGCGGGGAAAGGATTATACTTATGCTTGAAGTTACTTTCAGTTAAAATTATATTTAGTTAGGCGTTTTAATTCGTACTTTGAACATTTAATAGATTGTTATTGTTGTGGTTCAAAATACAGAAAATGTACAGCATTTCAAAAGTTGTAAGATTCGTTCAGAGATCATCCCTTGGTCCCAACAAAGAAAAATAAAGTCCATGTTCTTTTGAAAAATGCCATTCCGTTCTCAGAAACCTAAATAAAAGAACCTTAGAGAGACTTTCAACTTAGCCGTCGATACCATTTCGCAAACAACTTCTCATTTCACTGTTCCTCGAGCGCTCACGGACGTACTCTCTCCAGTCCCCTTTGTCACGGTAGCCGTAGTAGCGTCTTACGTGGTGATTTGCTTAAAGTCCCTAATGTCCTACGTGGACCGCAACAAGTTCTCTCTCAGTCACAGTTGCTTTGGCTTGGCCAAAAGTTCCAGTTTCCATGATCTCACTTCCTATGCTGTTTAACTGCAACAGGTCAGCTACCTTCTCGGAGACGTAGGATCTCTGACTACCCGCATCAAATATTACTCGGATCCTAAGTCCTTGGGCTTTCGTAGTGCTGCTCGTACTTGCTATAGCCTGTGCTGTTTGTAGAAACAACAACTTGTGCTCTTGAATTTACATGGAGTGTTGAATCAGGCTCTGGTTTCAGCAATTCACTGACTGGTGCATTTCCTGGAACTCGTTTTTCAGCTCTTTCTTCTCTAGGCTTACTTTAACACAATGCTCTGGGTGATGGCGTCCACCACAATAACAATCCCGTCAGGTGCAAGGAATGTACTCGTTGTAGGTCGGTCAGTCTTAGGACTAAACGGAACGGCAGGATTAACAGGCGTGGTCGTGCACCTCTCTCTAGCCGTGATCTTAGCAATCAATTTCTTGAGCAAATCATCAAGGTTCCACTTACCATCTTCAACTCCACGAAAGATTTCCAGTTTCATGTCATCGGGTAACTTTGACAGCAGAACCGGTACTAACAGTGTTCCACATGAGTCGGCTTGAATCCCCATATTTTGTACGCCGTGTCTAAATGCCTGGCAGCCGGGCACGGTCTCAAATAGACTAAATGCCCGGCAGTCAGAAATTTTCACAAAATTTTCACTGAATGGCTCTTTCAAACCTTTCGAGAGTATTCGATGTTCGTTTGAAAATGTCAAGCGCTTCCAAAAAAATTATTTCTGCTGAGACTCGCAGTCAGACATTTTCATAGAATTTCGACTGAACGTCTCACTCAAACCTCTTAAGAGTATTCAAAGATCGTTTAGAAATGCCAAGCGATTCCCAAAATTATTTTCATTTTCCAGTTGACGAAATATCCAAGCTTCGGCATACTGTAAGGCCCTGTTTACATGAGGTAGGGTGCCCCTAGGGTGTAGGGCCAACTCTCTTTGTTTGAAAACCTCCAGGGAAAAGAAAACAAAGAGAGTTGGCCCTACACCCTAGGGTCACCCTACCTCATGTAAACAGGCCCTAAGATCGCTATGTTCACGACACAACATTTCTGCAGACTGCCGGGCACGGTCTAAAATAGACTAAATGCCCGGCAGTGAGAAATTTTCATAGAATTTTCACTGAAAGGCTCTTTCAAACCTTTTGAGAGTATTCGATGTTCGTTTAGAAATGTCAAGCGATTCCCAAAATTATTTTGATTTTCCAGTTGACGAAATATCCAAACTTGGGTATACCATAAAAATCGTCCTATTTTTGACACTTAGAAAATTATTGTTCAGACTGCCGGGCACGGCCTCAAATAGACTAAATACCCGGCAGTTTAAAATGCTGATTTCAGAGAATTTTTAAGGCCGGTTTTCGATGAAATCAACTTCAATATTAACAGGGGATCTATCGTCGTGTTGTAGCCTATTTTTCAGCGGGGTGTTATAAAGGGCTATGTACGACATGTGCACAGGCTGTATAATAGTGTTCGTGACAGTCGTCAGTATGGTGGCGTGACAACTGTAGCCAAGCACTATAGCTTCTCGCAGGCCGCTGAACCAGCGTGACGGGAGGACAAATATCTCAACACATGAGGTTAGAAACTGTCTAGAAAGCGACTGGTTACGATGAAGAAGAGAGGATTTTCTGGAGAAGAGTTTTGAGTCAGACGTTCAGTATAAATTCTGTGACAATTTTTGTCTGCCGGGCATAGTCTATTGTGCCCGTGCCCGGCAGTCTGCAGAAATTTTGAATATTTCGTCAACTAGAAAAGCAAAATAATTTTTGGAATTTTGGAATTTCTAAACGAACATGGAATACTCTCAAAAGGTTTGAAAGAGACTTTTAGTGAAAATTCTAGGAAAATTTCTCACTGCTGGGCATTTAGTCTATTCCAGACCGTGCCCGGAGACTGCAGAAATGTTTCCAAGTGTCGTGAACATAGCTAAAAAATAGCGATCTTATAGTATGCCGAAGCTTGGATATTTCGTCAACTGGAAAATGAAAATAATTTTGGGAATCGCTTGGCATTTCTAAACGAACTTTGAATACTCTTGAGAGGTTTGGGTGAGACGTTCAGTCGAAATTCTGTGAAAATATCTGACTGCGAGTCTCAGCAGAAATTTTCTAAGCCCAAGCTTGGATATTTCGTCAACTGGAAAAGAAAAATAATTTTTGGAAGCGCTTGACATTTCCAAACGAACATCGAATACTCTCAAAAGGTTTGAAAGAGCCATTCAGTGAAAATTTTGTGAAAATTTCTGACTGCCGGGCATTTAGTCTATTTGAGACCGTGCCCGGCTGCCGGGCATTTAGGCCCGGTTCAAACGTCGCGCTATCGTCGTGTCGAACTCAATTAATCAATTAAGTTCGACATTTCGCGCGACTGTAGCTCGACGTTTGAATCCAACGTCGCGCCAGAGTCGGGTAGCGCGACAAGCTAATTATTTATTATAAGTCGCGCTACATGACTCTGGCGTGACGTTGATTCAAACGTCGAGCTACAGTCGCGCTAAAGTCGAACTAATAGAATATCAAGTTCGACGTTGGCACGACGTTTGATTCAAACGTCGTGCAAAATTGATGCGAAACCGAATGCATACATTGTGATAATGTAGTCCCGAACACTTTCACAGCGGGATTACGTGAAACGCATGCGTAGATTTGTTTCAGATTTTGAAATTATAATGGCGGATTGGAAAAAAACTTATGCTTGTAGCGATGTCGATGTGAATGACGACGAAAGCTTGCATTCAGAGGACGAAGATGAAGCCCGAGCACTCGAAATCAGTGCAGAGTCGGATTTATCGGAGTGTTTAAACGTATCGACATCAAAATCGAAGTCTAGCTCTTCGCGAAAGGCGGGAAGGAAGGACCCCGGCATAGTAAATCGAACCCAATCGAACTAAATTTCAATCGAACTCAATCGAACTCAATTCATGGATTGAGTTCGATTGAGTTCGGCAATCGAACGAAATCGAACTCACCGAAAAGAAAAAAAATCAATCGAACCCAATCGAACGTTCGATTTTCGAACTCATGATTTGTGTAAAACAGGCGTTGAAAATCATATCCATAACCAGATTTTGGAAGCTCGAGTTACTTCAGCCCGGAGTGTAGCGCACGTGTTTTTCGTAAACGAAGAAATTCCGCAGAAATGGCTTCAGATGCGCTGTGGATTGTAAGCTTCAAATGCGTAGTAAAAGGCTACCAGGAATGCCGCTTTGACGTCATTGTATTTTTGCATAAAAGTAACCCTTCGAGTTGTCTTGCCGCTTTTGTAAGTTAGCTAAAAAAGGAAAGGGTACAACAATTTCGGAATACGCCCGCGGGAATAATGATAGCTTTGCTCTGTTCTGTTCTCTTAACTGCCGTGGACAGTTTATAAATGGGGTTTCTGTTATTGAATAAATTGTAAAAAAAGCACAAGAAAAACCTGCTTTGATGAGCTTACTTTGGGCTTGCTTTGTATAGGTTTACAAGAGCCAATCGGACGCAATCCATTTAATTGTGTTCGATTGAGTTCGGTTTCCGAACTCAGTGGAACACAATCAGATGGATTGAGTTCGATTTGTTCGGAAATCGAACTCACTGAAAGTCCGATGTTCGATTTCGTTCGATTTCCGAACGTTCGATTTACTATGCCGGGAGGACGTATGGCGGGAAAAGGTCATAACTGATGTGGTGGACATAATTTGTTCCAGTGAATATCTGAGGAAAAATCTTATCTTCAGAAACACTTCCCGTGCCAGAAACACGGCAATATCCACCAGCCAGTATTTCTTGTAACCCGGTGGCATGATCGAGTGACTATTATGTTGGAGTTTCGAGAGTTGAATCAAAATGCACAAGATGAGAAAGAGCACACGTATGCGCTTCCATCTTTCTTCATGATAGGAAAGCAAAGTATGTTGTGTTAACATCCTTCTTCTTCTTTCTGCAAGAATAGGCCATTTGCACGATGACGTCATTTGACTACTACTACCAGAATTCATTTCGTTTTTCCTTTCTTATTTAAATTTTGTAATCCCAGTGCGGTTTAAATAACAATAGCCCTAATTTGCACTACAAAACAAAAAACTGAAGGATTCTGGTAGTAGTAGTCAAATGACGTCATCGTGCAAATGGCCTATTCGACGCAAAAAGAGAGCCCTTTTTCGTTGCCCTACGGACGAATCCGTGTCCGCCATCTTTAAATTTTGCAGCTGACTTGACTCCAGTCTCGTACTACGGTGTTTTCATAAGAGACGATTGGGGACGAGTCAGCAGGTAGTAAATGCAACGTTTGAATCAACTGTCGCGCTGCAATCGTGCTAAAGTCGAACTTAATACAATTGAGTTCGACACGACG
The DNA here is from genome assembly GCA_022457155.1 of Cladopsammia gracilis. Lineage (NCBI taxonomy): Eukaryota > Metazoa > Cnidaria > Anthozoa > Scleractinia > Dendrophylliidae > Cladopsammia > Cladopsammia gracilis. The sequence goes on along the minus strand of JAJGOT010000171.1, from coordinate 526,881 downwards.
ATAGCGCGGACTTCAATATCGTACAGCTTTCAAAGTTTCGTAGTATCTTTTCCGTTGTACACTGGAGTTAACTTCAGCAAATTTTCCATGTGAGCGCTGATAATTCTCTGCTCGTCACCAAAGCGCTTCTTCAGTATTTCAGTCGCGGCCTTATAATTCCCTTGTGTCAACGACAAACCCGCAATGGCGGTACTCGCTTCTCCTCCCAACAAACCTTTCAAATAAGTGAATTTATCGATCTCGGAAAGCTGAGTATTCTCGTGTACTGTATTCCTAAAGGCGTCCCAAAAGCTCTGCCATTCAGCAACGGATCCATAGAACTTTTTCAGTTCGAGTTTCGGCAGCCTCGCGCGCACCGTCTGGTTACACGTGGTCTGTTGTTTTACAAGCGCTTGATTTCCTGCTGCGGGCGGATTAGAATCTTGCTTATAGTCGTAGGCTTCAGATAATCTTCGATCCTTTGCAAACCCTTTCTGATGTCTCTTCGAAATTTATTCCAGTCGGCGATTTCGTGTTCGATCTCCTTCTCTTTCTCCAGTAATCCGAGCATTTCTTCATTCAGTTTCGCCAATACCTTCAACGTTTCGGTCAAATTCTCTCTAATTTCTTGCAACAGCGTCGTTTTCTCTTCCGACTCTCCAGCAATCACAGTTTCAATCATGAAGTTCCTTCGTCGCGTATCCTCGATGTGCATTGCGAATTTTTCGCTTTTTCGCCAAATCGCCAATCTTCGAAACTTGTACACTTCTTCGATCTGTAAACAAACACGGATCAGCCACTATTCACGCATCCAATTCTCTCTCCGATCCGGCTCGAAGGACCAACTGTTGAGGACTGTATTCTTTCAATAACGCAACCTTTTAATATTATTCACTACAAAACGCAACAAAGGCTACAATTTCGGTTCGCATCTTTCAATCTTTCTACAAACATGAGTTGTTTTTCAATTTTCGATCGTTCAACAACACCGAATCCTTCTACAATCTGCACTAGTTATTTTTCCGCATGCACACACAGTGTCTAAGTTGTGACCAAATATGGTCACAACACGTGCACAGTTCAACGTTCTTAAAATACAACAATGTTCAGTTCCAATGCTAAGTCACGCGTCACGACTGGCAAAATCCAAAGAAAATCTGGGCTTCCTACCACTTGCCACTTCAACGTTTTCCGGGAAACTTTTACTACATCAGTAAAGGGGGAAGAAATGGAATATGAACGAAAAGGAACGGGGAATTTTGTACTTTGTGTACATGCCCGAAACCAAAAGTTGATTTATTTGACCCAGAAAGGGAAGGAAGCTAATTTTTCATGTTGCAAACAACATTTGGGACAGTTTGCTTGTGATTTGCCTGCGCAGCAGTCAGAAAACGGCATTATAAGCTACAAATTGCCTTTATCTGCAAAATTTCTAGGAGTCAATGGGTTAATGAGTGTTATGATAGTAAGCACTGCACTGCTATTTAGACACGTAACCCAATAATAAATCAGGGTAAAAATATCTTTATTACTAATAGTCAGGAAATATTGTCTCCATGAACTATCAGGCCCCGTCCACACGTATCCGGATATTTTCGAAAACGGAGATTTTTTTCTTCGTTTGCACCTCCCGTCCACACGTAAACGGCGTTTTCGGCAACAAATACGGAGGTTTTTGAATACGCTCTCCAGACTGTAGATTTTTAAAAACGGAGATTTATCGTATTCGTGTAGACGGTCGAAAACGAAGGTTTTCGAATACGATGACGTCAAAACAAAGATGGCGGCAAACTCTTTGATTTTCGCGGGCTTATGCTTCTCACAGCGCGCATGTGCCAGTAGCCTGCGCATGCTTATCATGTGAAGTCTAGCGTATTCGAAAAATTTTCGCGTATACGTGTGGACGGGCAAATACGATTGTAATACGGTCCGTGTGGACGCGGATGTTTTCGAATACGGAGAAAAAAATCTCCGTTTTCAAAAATATCCGGATACGTGTGGACGGGGCCTCAGATAGTTACAAGTCTGTCAAGCAGAAGATACAAAACATTTGTTATTTGGAGCAAATTATGATAATGTAATTGACTGGCACTAATATCAATTGAAACTGTCCTGTTTCGTTTTTGTATTGTATAATTAATGCAGAAGATGAAGATAATGATGGCAGTGACGAGAGTACTGAAGAGAGTGATGAAAGTGATGAGAGTCAAGAGAGCAGTCAAGATGAGCAGGATGATGACGACGATGATGACGACGATGATGACGACGACGACGACGACGACGACGATGAAAGTAACTCTGATGATGATGTCACGTTACCATCAGGCCCCATTAACTTGATTATGGGAGGACTGCCAATCAGACCACAGAATAGATGATAATAAACACACTGCTTTGCATCATATACTCGTAATCTAGGTTCAGCTTTTAAGAGTTCATTTCTACTATGGGCAAATATAAGAATAATGACTCAATAATTCAATTTTGAATTGTTTGTCTAAACTAGTACATGCATCCCTTTTTGAGCTATTTTGCATAGTTCATAAGTCAGCATATCACGTTGGTCTCCATTTTTAGACTAAAATGTAACAAAAACCATAATACCTAAAATATGAACATTAATTTTAATCTCTGTGAATAACGCACACCTCGTAGCTCACAGCTCTTGGTAAAACTTTACCACCAGACGGCATCTTTATTGTATCATGTTATCTGGTGTTTTATTAGTTAATCATTAACCACTCGTGTATTTTTAAAATTCAAAATAAGGAGCCATAATAGTATTTTCCATCAGGGTAGCCCAGGCCTTGAGGAAGGAGGCTAATTTGATAGCCAAAATATTAGCCATTTAATAAGTATATCAGCCCCTTGTCGCAGTGCCAGCCTTGCATTCAGGTTTTTTTTTTTTAACACTCAAGTGACGTCTGACATCATTATTTCAGGGTACGGTCAACTCTCTCTTAACGACCACTTTCTTAAGGCGGGGGTAAACATGAACGCCATTTTTCCGCTACTTGACATGGCTTTAATGGAAATATCTCGTTCAGGTTTCAAGCAATCCAAAAACTCTCTGCTCATCTCATGAATCTGTTATGGGGTGTTTTATAAATTTTTGGGTGACGTTTGGGAGGAAATAGTTTCTCTCGAAGTATATGTAAAATTAAGAAAAATAAGAAATAGTGAAGATTTAGTGAAGTTTTAAAAATATAATTTGTAGTTAATAATTAATAGGCGGACACCAAGTTAGTCCACTAGCAACCTGGGGTACTCTTGCGTGGGTATCAACTGTCTGTTGGTGCTCCAAAAATCATTTTCTTTCTTCTATTCCTTCTTTAAAATGGCATTCAAATTCATGTTTACCTCCGCCTTAAGCGACCAATTCCCGTAAGCGACCACTTTGTACCACTTTGTTTCTCAGTCAAATACTGTTTCAAATTGATTTTTCTCTTAAGCAACCACCTCCCTTAAGCGATCACTTTTTCTTGCACCAAGAGTTGATTGTATGGTGTAAACTATGAAACTGAATAAAAGACATCACTAAATCGACAATGTACATGCGCAACTAGTGCCAGTCCCCAACCGCGCGTAAGAATGGACAAGTATTCTATTCTACAACACTCCTATTTCATGCTCAGTTAATAAGATATGGGGGAAATTATTGATCCAGCGGGCTAGGTGAAGAGCTGTAACATAACTATAAGGGCGGCCGAACCGCACGACTTGTCAGGGCCGGGTGGGTGGGCCGTCTTTTACTCTGGTTGCCCGCTGGAAGGAAACTGAGCAAGAATCGAGTGTTTTCCATCCTATTTATGCCATCCTGGTTACGTAATCAGCGTGCATACGCAGGCCTGGTGCTAATTAAGCATTATAATAACTTATCTTACTATCACATTTCGTTAGGAGCATTGTGAATAGCGCAATAATTCAGGAGGAGAAGAGATAAAAATCTGATTTTTTGTTGAATAATATGCAATTTAACTTTCTTAAAAATCTGTAGCATGGAATTAACGTTTAGACGAATTAAAGTAAAGCTATTAAAGAAAATGTATAAAGAAGCACTTTTATGACGTTATAGCCTTTCCAATAACATGGATCTTAAGAAATCCATGCTACAGATTTTTTATTGGGATGTTCTTAAGTAGTATAAGAGTTGGCGGCACCAGATCAGTTTTGCAAAACTGATCTGATACCAAGCCAACTCTATACTACTTACCATATAATGGCAAAAATAAAATGGAAATATTAAATGGTAAAATCAAATGAAACTATATGTTAATAAAAACAAAATGGTGCGTTTATTCCATTGCGTGATTCCACATAATAGAATCCTTTGCGTGACACAATTCTCGGAAACACAGGAAGTCTACACAGGATTGAATTAAGGAAAGTTATTTTTTGATTTAATTCTTTTTCATTTTATAATGTCCATAAGCATATGAATTTATACCATCTTCCAGTATATATCTTTTGTCATCGAAACAGCTGAGTGATACTTTATTGATTTCATAACTTCCTAATTTATGGTTTGGACTTCTTATTGTTTTCATAGTGTGATGCATCTGTTTATTTCCTAATAACGTTTCTTTATAATCTTGATGCTTGATATTATTTTTGATATTATTCTTTTTGATTCCCTTGGCAGTCTTTCCTCCTTTTTGGTTGTCTTTCATGTAACTATACATTTTAGATCGTAGACCGATGAATTCAGTTATTGGTATACTTGCAGCTTCATCTTTGAATTTACCAATTACTTTTTTATTTGTCTTATCAAAATATGGAGAGTCTTCTGGGTAATCGCTGTTATCAAATTTATCTTTATCATTCCAAAAATCTTGGTATACATCTTCAGCTTCGATTTCATAAGTCAAGCTGTCTGTGTCTGTGAATAATAACTTAGCTTCGTCTCCATACTTCTTTTTAATGTTGTTATAATGAAAATCATACATTAAAACCTTGCTGAGATCTAGGATACACATACCCACATATGCCGGCCAGTTTAGGGTTAGTGTTTCTTTAATCGTATGAACAGCTACAAGGTTTTCATTGAATATCTTACTGCTGACATATGTTGGTTTAGCAGCCATTTTTAATAGTTTCTTTTCATCGGTCACTAATCTAACATCTACTCGTTTTCTGATATTTTCCATTGTTTTTCCGAAGACTGAATTGTTCATTAATTTAAAAAAGTCTTTATCAAAAGCATTTTTTGCATTAGTTCTTTTCTGTGTATTGAAATCGATATATTGTTTTAAGCATGCGGACTGATCAAATTCTAATACTCGATGAACTTTATTTATTTTTAAACCGAGATCAGTGTATAATTGTAGGTTTCTATAATGGAGCACATATTTTTCTTTGTTGCTTAATGTTGGTATCAATTGATGAACTAAACCAGTTGATATTTGATATTTAGCCGCTATTTTTTTGCAATATTCTGACATGTTTTCACCTACTTTAACCTTTTCCGGTCCTAGTGGGTAGTCATTATGGAGGTTGTGTAGTTCTTCAGGATATTCTAGGTCGACTTCTAGTATTAAACCTTTATTGCTATCGTCTTTATACTTGGCTAAGTCTATCTTATCAATCTGGCTTTTAGTCATCCATTTGAAACCGCCGGTTGGTAAATATTGACTCATTGCCCAACCATACAGATTGTTTGCGTCTAGATACATGATATACTTTGAGGGCTCCTTCTTATCGTATGTTTTCATGTATTTATTGTTAGCTTTACCATATCGATTGGCTATATAGCTGATTCCACCACGCATACCCTTTTCAATAAATTGGAACATATCAATATCAACCATAAGCTCTAATTTAATGTCAGTCATCTTTAACATAGCATCCCAAGATAAACCAGGAGATGTAAAATAATGACATGGATCGAGTTTGTAGTATTCTAAACATGTTTTCCTGAAGTTTTCAAATACATCAGCTAATAGAACGATGTCAGATTTTAGGTATAGGTCATGATACTCACCCATATTTTTAAGGGAGAATGTATTACACACATTTTGAGCATGTTTATAATATTCGTCTGATATATGTTCATCATTTAATATGCTGTAAAATTTTTCTTTCGGTGGTAGTTTTTCATTAAATTTATCAAAGCTATCCATGAATTCGTATGGATAAACTCCTTTTTGACACATTAAATCAAGCTTTTTACCTTTGAATTTTTGAGAGGTATATTTTAATGATTCTTTTGGTAGATTACTCACTAGTTTTTCCAAACTAGAGCTCATAAATTGGAAACTATCAATAAAGGTCAGATGATTACCAAGCATGAAAGCCATATTTCTCCATGTTATTAGGAATTGCATTGATGTTCATTTGACATTTTTCACCTTTCTTATTTGTATATGTATGCTTCTTGACTATTTCACCAATCTCTTGCATTATAAAATGGCTGTCATACCCACGGAGATTATGGAATATAACAGGAATTTTTATCTCTGCTGGATTTACTCTAAGTTTTAGATTACATTCTTGATGAGCTGATCCTCTATACTGACCAGTAATATGACAGTGATCTCTAACTTGAATGTCTTTTTCAGTATATTTTTTATCACAAATGTGACATTCTTTAGCGTTTTGAAATTCTTTTTCATCTTTTTTAGTCATTTTTAATGGTTTGTTAAATTCTTTTTTCATAACCTTCTTGCAATATTTGACTTCTTCTAGCATAGCTTCCATAAATTTGTATACGGCTTTTTCACCTCTGTAAATTTGTATTGGTTTGGTATTTTTATCATCATAACAACAAACGACCTTATATCCATAACTACAGTCCGTATGCTTCTGATAAGCCTCTGTGTATGATTTATCATTATTGGGTTGACAACCATGTATTTTTTCAGTAATAGCCTCAAAATCTGCATAAATAACAAATGGTACTGGTAGTTGTTTATGGAAATTATTGAATTTTAATATGTTGTCATTTTTTGCTGGCATTTTTATGGCTTGTTTTCCATTTATTATGATGCAATTTTCTTTATGATTTAATAATACTCTTTCACTACTGAAACATTGTAAACAATACATACAAAAATGCTTTCTATGTTCATGTTTTGTTTGATTGTACATAAATTTATTGAAGTCTTTTATTAATACATAATGTTTGTTTTCACCTTCTGTGATCAATAATAAATGCATTTGATCTTCAAATTTTTCTTGGGATATGTAAATAGGAAATGGTTGTTTTTCTTTATATCCAAATACATTGATATTGATATTATTCTGTTTCTCAATTTTATTATACTGTTTTTGATTGACTGGAAATTCAATTCCTGAGTAATTCAACTTTTCAATAAATTCTTTATCACATTTTTTAATTCTCTGTGGGTATTTTTCTTAGGGATTCAAATGTCTGATGTGACACCACCTAAAGCATTCATTATCCTCATTTTTCATATTTATCAATCCCTTTGCACTGTTTCTGAGTTCTTGTGGTAGTTTAATGTATGAAGAGCCTCTCATTGGTTGATATTTTACTATGTTAATATAATGATTATCAACCGATTTAACAGTCCAACCAGACCCCTCAGATATCCATCGAGCTATCTTATTCAAGATTTGCTGTTTTGACAATTGTAGTGATTTAGTAATTTCTAGATTATTTATGATTGTTTGAGCTAGACTGTTGAAATATGCGGTCTTATACACTATTTCTCCGTCTGACATTTTTGTAAATGTTACCTTAAGCGTTTCAACAAATTTCAGTCCTTTCATCGATGTTAATATGTTTATGAGCTGGTATTCAATACCCTTTCTAGTGTTTTGTAGTTCAACTAATGGGTCTTTATCGTTTTTAATTGTGATTTCATAGGATTTAGTATAACCTTTTAGAGCTTTGTCTGTTTGCTCTATTTTAGTTCTTGGAGCAGGAACTGGTTTTTCTGCAACTGACTTTTTAGTTCTAGGTGCTGGAACTGGTTTATCCCTGAATTCCAATGGTGGAAGAATTATATTGTTTTCATAATCTTGAACCATTTGATTTACACTCTTACGAGGTGCTGGCACTGGTTTGTAAGTTCTTGGTGTTGGAACTGGTTTGGTATCATCTACCACGATAATTTCAGGTTTTTTCTTCTCTTGCTTTAATAGCAATTTTATGAGTTGAGATTTACTAAGTTTTTTAAGATCGCTCTTGTTCATATCTATAAGGTTAGATTTGTCTGATTTCATATATATTAATTCTATAGATATTCTTTTAAATAGTTTGCATTGATGCGTTTAAGTGTGGTCAAGAATTCAAATGCTCCAATTGAATCCTTTAAACTATATTTAGATATTTATTTACTTTAGCATGTAATATATCATGTCCTCTAGCTGTTTTCGGTCTTCTGTACTTAATAGTACATCTCCGGAATCATTTCGTATGATATAGCGTGATTTACCTTTTTGAATTGTGACACCACTCTGTCGTTCATAAATAAGTTCAGGATGTCTAGCACCAACTGCTTTTGCGTCTAGTTTGTCTAAAATTTGGTTTATGTACTTTTTTACTTGTGCGTCATTAATTTCGTTATTTAATAACATTTCGAGTTGTTGTTTATTGGGTATATTTTTCTTTATCGATTTAGTTTTTTTTCGTGGATGGATTAGTTTTGTTCACCTTGTTTTTTTTCAATAAGTGAATGAAATGTTGATGATTTTTTAGTATGACATTTTCTACTTCAGCACGCTTTAATTTGGAGACTTGAAACCCTTTTTTAATGTTTAGGACTTCTTTCTTTAACTCTTTAACAGTGAAGTTTTTGATATGATTTTTTAATTGATTGATATTTTCCATATATAATAACTGTATATTATAATTCACGTATTTTGGCACGATATTCTAACAAATTAGGTAAATCCCCTATTTTTAACCCATAATCATAAGGTCTGAAACCATTCTCATGTAACCATATGGCCTTATTCATTTTTTTTCTGATGGTTAGATTTGTTAGAGCTTCTTCAACTGTTGTATTTATATAATATTCTAGTTTTATTTTGTCATTTTTAAATGTTAATATATTTTTTCTGATACTACTTAATATCAGTTTATGTTTTAGAGCTGCATTTTTTAGAGTCTTTATAAATGTTTCTCTATCTTTACTTTTTTCGTATCCCGGCATACCTGGTTCATAGTGAGATAGCTTAGGTAGACTGTCAATGAAAATAAAATGGTTAAATTTACTATATAATGAGTTACTAACTGGTTTAAAATCCCACCCAGCACCAAAATATACCAAAGTGTATCCCTTCGTCTTTTTAGTTGAGTTTTCTGATTTCATATATATATTAATTCTATAGATATTATTTTAAATAGTTTGCATTGATGCGTTTAAGTGTGGTCAAGAATTCAAATGATCCAATTGAATGGATCCTTTGAACTGTGAAAGATTATTGTTTGTTTTGTGATTCCATGTTTCTGGTATGCTCTTTCGTTTTCAGGTGACACCATTTTCCGGCAAGTGTGTAATTGCGTCCCGTGTTGCAAATGTTACAATACCATTCTTTATTTAACATGCATAAGGTTTTACGTCTTTTCAGTTCTTCTGGTATGAAAACTTTTGGTCTGCCTCGACCTCTCTTGACATTCTGATTTTCCATTTCTATATAATACTATAGATATTCTTTTAAATAGTTTGCATTGATGCGTTTAAATATAGCCAGAAACATTAATATTTTTGGCTACCAATGAATAGCGAATGCAAAGATATAAATATCTCAGAAATTTCTGGGATACTTGTAAATAGTAACATCTCTTTAAAACAATTTTGTATATCCCTTTAAATCCCTGATTAGTGTTCTAATGTTACTGATTGTATTTTTTAAACCCATGTGCCCTGGATCAGATGAATATTTCTACATCTTTCCAAATCCGCGTTGCTGCTTGTTTTTGTTGTGCTAGATATACTATTTTCTTGTTTGAGATATTTAATATTATCCATTTTGGTGGTTTTTAAAACGTCATATGAATTGTCAGATCGATCAAGTTCCACGTCATTTATAATGCATTTTATTAGATCTTTCAATGTGATATCATCATCCATTTCTTCTATCTTACGCGTGTATAAATTCATCAATCGTCTTTTATGAGATAACCAATTGATTCGTTTATTATGTGTTTCTATTTGCTCCTCTAAAATAGCTATCTCTTTTTCATGGTAGATTATTTTTTCTAATATTTCAGATGAATAATTTTTGAAGTTTTCCATATTTGTATATATGTTACATATTTTTAACGTCCTTTAGAGGTACCCATGAATTGAACTCTTTTGGATAACCAGACCATGATACCAAAGCTTGTTTCTTTTTATAATCTCGTTTGATGACCTTATCAATACGAAAATTAAAATATCTTGTTTAGCTTTCAATAACTCCTGTTGATAGAAAGATCCTTCTATTGATTCATCATTGAGATCTTTTAATTTGTAAGTTATAGGATTAGTGTATTGTATCTTATCGACTGTAAACACTTCTTCAGTCCAGTTTGGTGTATAACCCTTGTCGAACACATTCCGTTTATACTTAGATATTCGAACTTTATCACCAACTTTGAATTTTGGTTTATATGATAATAGTTTCCGTATCATATAGATTGAAATAAACAGTTCCTTCATTCTTTTTCATAGATGCTTCAATAGGTTTCATTTTAATACTTGAATGCTTTGTACTGTTGTATTCATTTAATAGTTTTGGTAACATGTCTAAATATTGTGTTGTATTTTGAGCTGTAAATTGTTTCCACATTTTAGATTTTAATGTTCTGTTAAATCTCTCAATAATAACAGCTTTACCTTCATTGAAAGTAGAATACATCTCAATATTATTTTTCTTTAGCCAGTCTTTGAAAGTTTTATTATAGAATTCAGACCCTTGGTCTACCCAAATAAATTTAGGTTTCCGTTTGGATTTTTTAATAACATCATCAAATGATTCAGTAATTGTATTACCTGTTTTATTTTTAATAGGGATGCTCCAAGCAAATTTCGAAAACACATCAATGATGTTTGACAAATATCTATATCCTTTATTCCATTTTGAAAACTTCTGCATTTCTACAAGGTCAGCGCTCCAAATATCATCTATTCCATTAACAATAACACGTCTCTTTTGAAATTTCCGTTTGATTGGTTTATGTAGTTCATTTGCAAGGAGTTCAGCCCAATCATTACTCAACTCCTTTTTACGTTTTTTGACTTCCTTTTAACACCTAATCCAAGTTTTTGTTTTACATCAATCGTGTTTCTAGCCAACCAATGCCCCCATTGTCTTTCATTTTACGGTACGTTGTCTAAAGCTTGAACCATTTTTCGGTCTGCCTTATTTTTACATTTCCTATCATCCTTGCAGACTGAATAATCGACATCATGTTGCATTGCTATTTCATCAGTTCTTCCTGTAGGTTGGTCATATATTTCTAATATTTGGCCAGTTGTTGGGTCATATTTCACTTGACTCTTTAAATCATTATATGGGCCAGTATATTTATGACCGGGTAATGTCCAACCGCTTTTGGTTTCGGAAGCTTCCCAATGGCCTTATGAATATCAATCCCACTACCTTTATGCAATGGATCTAGTTTCTTACTAATATCTGAAGTTAAACTATCTAAGGCTTGATCCAAATATTTATCAGCCATTCCTTTTATTTTTTGTTTAGCATAACCAGATTTAATTGCCTTTGATGCTCCGATTCTACCTAAATTATACAAACCTTTTAAAGCGCTTTTAGCTGCTATTTCACCAAGACTGTGACTACCTTCTATATTTAAAAAGCCCCCATCTTGTGATGGCTCAATTAGTTTCCCTGTTTTTGTTTTATAAATTTGGTTTTTGTTATACCACATTCAGCGCAAGTGCATTTCAACATAGTTCGACCATTTTTAGTTTTCACATATCGTTCGCTTCCTGGAACACATTCAGTGACTTTCTTCTGTTTGACACAATATGATTTTACCATTATATATATAAGTTAGATATTTCTAAAATAATGTTGGAGGAATCTCTCATTCTTCATTGTATCATATATGTCAAATACTTGGAATAAATTATAATACGAATTCCCCTTATTCATTTCGTTCAGAAAGTATAAACAGAAGTAGCCACATGTAGACGTTTTTATGTTTTGGATTTGGTTGTTTTGATGTAACAGAATTAAATTCTTTCTTTTCGCATGATTTACGATCTCTTGAAATGGAGGCATACCGAAACTATCAAAATAATTTATCACGTTGTCTTTTACATAAGTTGTAACCCAATGAGATCCTGCCATATAACTAGGTTCTAGATTGTAAATAAATAACGCTTGGCTATGATTATGTGGAACTCTTTCATCCCTTGACAGAACATCACTGATTGGGATGTTTAAATATCGGCACCATTTTATTAGATCATGATTACTTAACGGGATGTCTTTGTGGAATTTCGGTTTTACAGTATTGCTCCTAGTAGTGGGATGCCATTGAATGGGCTGTTTTTCCCTAATAGCAAGCCTTCGCCTCTTTTGGTTGTCTTTTTCTTCGGAGCTTTTTTTTTTGTCCCCATACCGATCATATTACCAGGCCAATTCCCAAAAAATGGAGGTGGTGGTCTATATGCACCTATTCTTGGAGCTCCCCTACCCCCCTTTTTCTTACTAGTTCCCATTCGAGGAGCACCGCTTCCAGTTATAGCATTTAGAAGAAGTGGGACACCAATACTTGCCAACAGAGTTCCAAGGAATCCACCTGATTGTGTTTTTGTGGGTTTTACATGAACACCTGAACCTGACTGAAGAGCATTCAATATATCCTGTTTTTGTTTCGTCGTTAAAAGATGCTTATATGCTATCAGCTTATTAATTTTATCTTGGGGTATAAGAAAACCACCCGACTGTACACCTCTTCCAGATATTGCTTTAACCACTTGAGAAGCACCTTCTGAAGCCAAACCAGCAAGAGCTGAAAGACCAAGGGTTTTACCAATAGTTGGTAAAGCTGCACGTCCAAGGGTTAGAATGGTAGTTAACAAACTTCCACCGACTTGTTTTCTAATATTGGTTTTCGCAAGCTTAATGTCCATACCCTTACCCAAATTCAGATTCTTCTCCAACCGTTTTTTCACCATTGCTGGGACATATAGAGTATCATTCCCATGAAGAGAGTCATTTGAAAGCCTGAGAACAATCGTCTCCCTTTTATGGAAAGCATTGCTAAGATTTTTCTTTTGATTGTCAGACAATTTCACATTAATCTCATAAAGTTGAGTCATTTGTTGTATATAATATATGTTATATAATTTTCTGGTTATAAAACATATATGAAATAAGGATATTATTTGATTAGTAATTTATTACTTTTTACACTATAACCAATTCATTTCCCACTTTGTCAATGACAACTGTCTCTTCATATAGGACTATAGCATGTATGCTGAAAGGACTATTTCCAGCACTATTGGCGTTCAGTTTATACCTGAAGATCAACTGCTTTGGGTCTCTTGTTACTTTCTCTGTTTGATATGATAGATCGAAATAGATTAGTGGATAGAGACCATTGTAATTCGATAGGTTAAGCTGTGTACTGCTGTTGTAATCATTCTTTCTCATACCATAGGACATTAAATCATTGAAGATCCTTACTTTTGATTCTGAATCGTATTCAGTCTCTGGGTAGAATACTCCATTGCCGTATTCCAATCTGCATGTTGTAAGACTGCAAGCATTATCACCTGAATTTACTTTAAAAGTGTCAAACAGGTACGGATTCGCCTCTGCATTGTTTGTTTTAGCTCTTTGTAGATATACAAATATAGCCTTAACATTATCAATACTGGATGAGATTTGGAAGAATCCACTGGTGCGGACACCTCATACATTTCTCTCAGATATGTCCATTTATCATCTTTCAAAAAAGAACTAACAAACTTATCATATAGACTGTCCTTAGGTGTCAATTTTGGTACCCAAAGTAGTAATCTATCAATAACAACTCGTCCGTCATCTGTTGCACCTGCCTTAAATATGAATTCATTGTCGTTCTGTAACTGTATATTAAACTGAAGTTGCATTGGGACTAACATTCGACCCTCTAGCTCTTCGAAGAAACTGTAACGATTAAGAGGTATGACTACATTGACATCATGGTTACCTGTCGTTAAAAGACGTCTTGACTCAAACCCTGTATTAGTATTGGCTGTAGTGTTATCTGTGTCCAAATACCATAAAGAGTTTTTAGCAACACTACGAGCAAAATCGTCACTATATTCAAGCAGGTTCTTGACATAAGTCACTTTATGGAGATTATCAGTATCGTACACAATCTTACCAGCGCTTTTTATCATCATGTGACTAATCAAACTATGGGCTCCATTAATAACTGTCACCCTATCAGCACCATAGGCTGTACCATCAGCCAATTTTTGTACCTGGAACTGGACCTCAAAATAAGCATTGTACCAATCGTAGAAACTCGATCGATCATTGATCGTGAATTTATACCCATTTTTCGTTTGGTGTTGATCGTTAGCTGGGGTTCGGATTACATCATCAAGTTGGAATCGCACCAACTCATTCCTTTGTAGAAATTCACTTGTTCTGAAAGACATATATATTATTATGTTATATAATTTTGCAATTATATACCATACCAATGTTCCCAATCATTTTATTGATTCTATACTACTCTTACTCTACGCCTTCTTTTCACACCAGATCAAGATATCAATCTATTGAGTATCATATCAGTACTTTCATCTTGCTGTTGCTGTTTAATGGGTGAGGATGGAACATTTGCCGTTTGTCTTATAGCTCCTTTTCTCAAATTTACCAATCTTTTCATTATTAAGTCTCCTGACTTTTGTGATACCGCCTTACCCAGTCGCTCACCTGCATGCGATATCCCCGATTCTAGTGCCTTCTTTGCTATTGGCTTAGCAAATTTCTTAAAAACAGCTGATGCCACACTCTTTAATGGTTTGAAAATATTATCAACGATAAGCCCAGACCCTTTGTGTTGATATACAAATTTACCAAGTTTTGGATGGTAAAATCTTTTGAATTCATATGGTTTCATTTTTATACTATTATGTTATATTATTCTATCCTTTTCAAAATCAATGAAAAAGATGTATCTGCTCCATTCAGGTTAACTAATCTTCTTTTTCCATCGGTTATATAAATCCTTATACTAGAAATCGTAATCTTATTCACAGGATTGTAGGTGACTCTCTGGGGTTCTAAGGTGAATGAATAACTAGGTTGGAGAACACTGGTTGAGAAGGAATAAATGATGTCGGTATCTTGACCATCCACCAGGCTAGCATTAATCAGATCACAATGAACATTGAGGACATCTGTATCTTGAGATAGATTTGGAACCCTTGGTCCAATGTTTGTCCCACTTGTTAATACTATTTTATCGAAACCGATTAGATCATTAAAATTGGAATGTGTCAAATCAAGCCGATAATTCTGAGATAAGGCCACCGTGACCCGAAATGTTGTATTATCGAATTCAAGAGTGATCGGGTACGTATCACCAGTCTTCGTTATGTTCTTGATATATGTATTGAAGTCGGTATAATTCCATACTCCGGCTGGAAAGGTGATGTTGTTAAATGTTGAACCACTATCGGAGCTATATCTGATTAATTGATTTCCATAAGATGAATTTACATTAAACCATGTAAAAGACATGTTAACGATTTGGTTAAGGCCGACCACATATTGAGAATTGCGATCCAATATTATAGGCCTGTTAAAATTTGTTGTAAAATCCTCTGGTTTATTATTCCATTGATTTTTTACACTATAAGATGATAATACTATCTCTCGATCCATATATAATATCGTTACATAAATTATATTTTGAAGTACTTATTATACAATTTATTATATTGTGGTCTATTTATTTCTGCAGCCTTTAGTAAAATATCCAGGATAGCTGCTCCTGTATTTCGCATCTCAAGGCTTGTATTCCCTGCTAGAATTTCACCAATAATCAATTCCAATTTCTTGACAAGCTGCTTCACATCATTAAAAAACATAACATTTCCACCTCTCTGTTTTCTTCCTCGGCCTTTGATTCCAGAACCTTTTGTTGTTTCCAATTTAGATTCATAATGTTTTATGTATTCATTTAAAGTAACTCTTGCGTTGTCTATTCTTTTGTTTCGCATTTGCCTTTCACCTGATGTTATCTCCCCCTTATTGTATTGTTTTGTAACATTTGTTTTATAGCCACTTAATTGGGCCCTTTTTGATTTGGCCTCCTTTATAATCTTATTAAGATATTTCTTAGTCTTTTGGGGTGTCATTATTGATTGATTCAATATCTTATCCGCATTTTCATAATTCACAATACCAACATCATTCAAAATCTCATTCATTATATCTTCATCGTCTAATCCATAGTCGATCTCTTCGTCGTCATCATATTCTGGTGGTAAATCCTCAGGTTCCGGAGGCAGGTACTGAGGATCAACATAAATCTGCTTCTTTCCTTCAATAAGATCTTGTAAAGATTCTTCATATGTTGGAGGTTTTGGTACCAGTTGTCTATCTTGTTGTGGTGGTACATAATCACCAAATAGATCATCAATTTCCATTTCTTCAAAAGGATCAACTTCAGGCATATAGTCAATACCAGGCTCACCTTTCTTAGGTGGTCGCTTTTTTCTCTGAGGTATACTCGAAACTAAATTACTGTCAATAACATCATCTAATTTACTAGTCACTGGTTTAAATACCTTCGCCAATGACTCCTGACTGGTCTGCTGACCAATATCATGTTTCGTTATTATATTATGAACATAATTAATCTTATCCCCTAATTCAGATTTTCTCTTTGCAAGTTCTTTCCATTTAAGTAAACTCATTTATTGTTATATTATTACATTACATAAAAATGAAAATCATATATAAAAAAATAACGTTTTACACTGTGTTATACACCGTGTTATACACCGTGTTGTACACCGTGTTATACACCGTGTTATATTGAAATAATATACCCATATAATATAAATGAAAATACCAAATTATGACGTTGAAGACGATGTTGTCTCAAACTTTAAACAGTTATATAATTTCATGCCAAATAAATGTTTTCGAAATCTGATTTGTGGACCTAGTGGTTCTGGTAAAACAAATACACTATAACATATGATTTATAATTTATTGTACTTTGATAAAATATACCTGTATGCGAAAAACTTAGAGCAGTCAAAGTACCAGAATCTTATGGATATGTTCCAACCGATAAGTAATGAAGTTGGTTATGATGTTATTGAAGCAAGTAATAACGAGATTATTCCTTTAAATGATCTTGATAGTGAAAGTCAGAAATTGGTTATTTTTGATGATTTTGTATGTGAAAAAAATCAAAAACCATTAGTCGACTATTTTATACGTGGGAGACATAAAAATTGCAGTGTGATTTATCTGAGTCAAAGCTACTATAAGACACCAAAAGACATAAGATTGAACTGTTCACATTTCTCTATTTACGAATTTCCTAGTGCCAATGAGAAGAGTCTAATTTGCCGTGAAAACAACATTCCAAAAGAATTATATGATAAAGCAACTGATGAACCATATAGCTTTATATATATTGATAAGCCACGGAAAATCACAACCAAAAATTTCGATGAACAAATATAATATAAATAACATATATATGAGTTACTCAAATGGAATTTTACCATCGTCAACATCAACGGCGACACCTCAACGTGGATTACCTGGCGTAGGGTTCAAATTAACAGAGGATGGTGATTACGATATGCAAGGTAAAAAATTAGTAAATATAGGACAAGTTACTGGCTTGAACAATGTTGTTGATTTCAATTTTGTTAGAAATACATTTGTAAGCATTTACCATTAGTTACAGCAAATCTTGATATGCAAAACAATAATATAAGAAATTTAAAAACACCAATTTCAGAAAAAGATGCTGTTAATAAAGAGTATGGAGACACGCATTATTTAAAGTTGGATGGAACAACTCATATGACTGCAGATTTGGATCTGCGAGGAAATAAATTAATTCTACCTGGAGAAATTGATATGGATCGAAAACTGATCACAAATATGGATACGGATGAAAACAATGATTTCAGTGCTGTGAATATGGTAACTTTGAAAAAATATCACCCTGATGCCCCAGCACATACACATGAAGTGACCAAAGATATTGATTTGAAGGAGATGTACAATATTGTCCAGTCAAAACAACAAACATGGCATGATTTGGGAGCACATTATAACAATCTAGTTTCTTACAATGATGTCAAAAATATATTCTTATCCCGTAGAGATGCTTCCTATGGAGAATTCAATTGATATGAACAACCACGTGATATATAATGTTCAAACCCCAACTGTAAGCGATATGGCTACGAATAAAGGTTATGTTGATACACATTTAAACGAAAAATTAGAGAAAACGATTTCCAGCGATCTCGATATGCAAAATTATAAAATTACTAATTTAGCAACACCTAAACCAAATGAGAATGGCGCTGCCGTAAATGTTTCATTCTTCAACGCCGAACTCAATGATTCTAATACAAACTTGTATACACGAATAACAGACGATTATAAGAGTTATGTTAACAAGTCACACATAACTTCCTCTACTGCAGAAAAAGACGTTTTCAGATACCTGATGGAAGATGTGAACGAGAGCTCGTCGGAGAGTAATATTGTTGTTAATGGTATTATCAATTTTGTATCCAGTCCACACAAAATCAATAAGAAAGCCTATGATATGACTCTTACGACAGACAATAACGATGAGTTCAGGTCAATGATAGGTTTTAATGCATACAAACTTCCTCAAGGTGAGTTCACTTTGGTGATTGAGTTTTTCGTTCCAGATAAAGTTCACATTGGTTCGACATCTGTCAATGTTGTCTCAACAGTTCTTAATATCGGACAGCAAACTACAAAGATATTCAACACTGAAGGATATACAAAAAGCATTGTTCATTTACATAAGTTCAGGTATCTCCACCTGAATATATTGATTGATCTTCATGGAAGTATATCGAAAGGGAATACAAAGAAAGCAAATCTAATCGTTTATGGCGTTCAAGGTCATGTCTCGAGTGTCGATCCAGATGTATTTGATACTGTTTTTGTAATTGAAAATGGAAAAATGGTTATGGAGACCGATATTGATATGAATGATAGAAACCTAATTGGTTTACCAAAACCCAAACAGTTACAAAAATTCATATTTTTAGGCAATTATATGAAAAATAAGAACAGTTACGATATCATATTCAACGGTTCATCATCATTTATTGCATTAATAAATATTAAAATATTAAAATTATGGTTAATTATATTGGATAATAAACCGCCTGAAGGATACAAAAAAATGTTTATATTAATTCATAACACTTCGTTCGCTCCGCAGAATTGGGAAAAAACATCAAATAAAATTTTATACACTTTCAATATATCAACATCAGTTATCAATTTCAGGGAAGATGCAGTTGTACAAATCAAATTGATATCATTTGATGATGATCTTACATTTGCACCTTATAATTGTCAGATAAGTGCACTTTTTGAAGAGTTTTAATATAATCAATAAATATACATGCCGAATTTGGAGCAAGCAATTAATTTTTGTAATAAATGTTTCACTATTGCTGCCTTTCATTGCCTAAGAAAATAAAAAGATCTCCAATAATGGGCCAAATAAGTGGTGTATTATATTGTCTTCTTTCAAATCCTAAAATATAATTATCCAAATATATAATGTAATGACTAAAACAGATATATTCAATTTTAATCACATAGATAAAAACATCAGCCAAGAAAAATTATCTGAAATCAAAGCATTGTATAAATTTTATCATAAACGCTTTTGGTGCTATAAGAAGGCTTTCAAATATTTCAAGAGATTGAATTTGGCTATGAATTTAACATCAGTTTCTTTAGTAGCCGCTGGTACAATAGCTGGTTCAATTACATTAAACCCTATTATTTTAGGAGTAATTAGTGGAAGTGGTTTAATTATCAAGACGTTTAGTGAAATAAAAAACTATAAACGTAAAATAGACATGTCTAAATTTGGATTCGTAACATATCAAAAAGTATTAATTGATTTACGCTCATGTCTCAGAGGAAATCAATTCAACCACACTGTTTTCATCAATGAAATGAGACAGTTAGATGAAATAATCATCGATCTTTGTCCTCTTGCCGATAAATTTGAGAAACAATAGGATAAAAAATTCACTTCCGAGTAAACTTTTAGAGTAAATTTTACGATAAACTTTACTAACAAACTTTATTCAATAACTCATTCATAGGGAAAAACCCCCTTTGCATGACGTATGACTTCGTGTTTTTCTGAGAATGACGCGCAACAAGTCACCTTTTAATAATTTTGCTGACATCATTCTTTATTAATTCATAAACCTGTTTCCAATATTGATCATAGAATCTTAATGTTTTCTTTGATTTCGAAAGTGGAATAAATTTATATTCTATTGCCAAAATTCTAAATATCTGCCTCAAAATGAATTTAATACTAATCACACGTTTACGGCAATTGTTAACCTGTGATAATACTTCATCAATTAAAGCGAATATTCTCAGGATTTTCTCTCTATTATTATTACTGATTTGTATATTATTCTTTTGGTCAAGATCATTGATTACGTTTAAAATATGATATTTCCGATGATATACCGATTTTCGCCGTATTTTACATATATTCTCATGAAAGTCAACATATGGACTAACTAAATCATAATCATGAACGGAGCCACAACTACGACAAACATTCATTCCATTGTCATTTAACACATCTTTATTTTCACAACATGGCTCATCTTGTTTCGATACATAATCTACTAATCGTTGGTTACAAAAATAACAAAGAACATTACCCATTGCTTTTAAGTCATTATGAATTTCTAAATTACAACTCATTCTATATATACTATTATATGAGATTATATTTTTTAAAAAACGCAGTTGTGACCAATGCTGTGACAAGCTATATGCATAGTAACTACAAAATACAGTCAGGTTATGTTCAACTATTGGTGTTTTACATCCACAGTTGTTTGTACTTCTGATGGTTGTGGCGGTTGTGGCTTGTATTTTGCAGTTGGATCCAGAGTACATCTATCAACTCGTCGTTTGACTTTTAGTCCCATCCTAACTTTATTGACTCCATCAGTTGCTTGTATTCGTGCCATCATATCTCTTCTCTTTTTCTCATTCATAATGATTTTTTTGGTATTCCTGTAAAGATTGTATCTGTAATGCAATATCTGCTTCTTCTTTAACCAGATCCACCTTATCCAATTCACCAAATATTTTGGGCATATCAAAGGTAAATGACGTGTTAGATCCCATAAATGATTCAATAACAAATAATGAATCCTGAATATTCTTCACATACGTCTCGTACCGCTTAGTTGCTTCGTCGACACTCAAAGGCATTTTGTTGATGATGATTCAAAGGTTACCAACTTTTTATCAAAATGCTTGTACTTCTGATATTTTTTATCAGAAAATTTCAAACGAGATACAATTCTGATTGGTTGAAAAAATCATACGACTATCTCGTGATCTGAAACAATAGGCTATACATGATGACTCATTTCCGGTTCGCAAGCGGAAAATTCTTCGACAATGTCATCATGAACTTGCTATTTTTCTGAGGATTAAAGACTTCCGCTGTTTCCGAGAATTGTGTCACGCAAAGGAAATCACGCAATGGAATAAACGCACCATTTTGTTTTTATTAACATATAGTTTCATTTGATTTTACCATTTAATATTTCCATTTTATTTTTGCCATTATATGGTAAGTGGTATAGAGTTGGCTTGGTATCAGATCAGTTTTGCAAAACTGATCTGGTGCCGCCAACTCTTATACTACTTTCTTAAAACGTTGACATTGCTTTTATTGGGAAAAATGTGAGATGTTTGCGTGTAAGAAGTAGGCAATGTTGTATTGTTCCGCGGCATTTCGCTTTCCCCACATAAGATCGTTTAGATTTTTTTACTGAGAATACATCAACCTTTGGACAACATGTTTTTTAAATAAAATGTACTGGAACTTTATTTTAAAGTGATGTTTCTTTTGTGCTACAATATTTCATCCAATCGTGAAACTCGAAAACAATGACCAAGGAAGACTTCTAATTTTACATGTTTCCCACATAGAATTTTGGTTGCATTAAAATTCAGAATAGTTTTCACTCAAAGGGAATCAATTAGTAAACCAGAGAGAAATAAATGCACTACCTGGTTAAGTTATGGTAGATTTTCACGTTTTATCCAATGAGGTGGACGGTTTCAACAATATCACAATTAACACCTTTCTGCCTTTCTGCATTCCTTGTCGTTAGGTTGCCTACTTCTTACTAGGACCATTAATGGTTTTTATGTTCCGGTCATGTGGCTTACCAAATATGGTTGTGACTCATAAAAATGGATAAAACCATTAACAGAAAGAACGTGACCGAACATAGCTGAGGAAGTTAATAAACCGATTATGTGACGTTTGGAACTCTTCCATAGCAACCATGGAGTTAAGGTTAATGTTCGTGGGCGCTTCATGTATAGGACGATCTTTGCTGACGTCATTGTTTACATTTTGTCTCATTAGCATACGAATTTACGTAGAGAAAACATTGCGCTAAATACGAATTGACTTCAACAGTTGAAAGAGCTTGTTAAATTTAGTAATCTACCCAATTTTTAGCTCTTTGCATGTAGTATTTAAGAAAATATAAGCTATCCAAAACTGCAAAATTGCTGGGTGGCAAAAGCGCTAATGAGCCCATACAATCATTGTAAAATTTAGAGTTTTGAAAACAGCATTGCACAAAGAGTATCTATTGTATCGGGTTCAAATTTCCAGAGAAAGCTAATTGTAGTATGCCCTTTCAATGTTCAGAGTTGATTTTGTTGTAGCTCGACTAGAAAATGATGCACATATGCTAATGAGGCAAAAAGTGTAAACAAAGATCGCCCTATAGCTTCGTCTTGCAAGACACTGATCATTTTCGGAAACAAATCGATCATATTTAGCGACAATCAGATCCCGTTATACTTTTAGTAGCTGTATCTTTACCTGCTAACAACAAACAACAAAACTGAGTAAAATTCAACCGGAAGTAGGCCCCCCCTTTTGCCTGGGATTATTATGCCCCCGAACCCTCCTAGATCCTGATGGTCGCTTACGCGCCCATATTGTCACTGTCAAAATTGCTCGGGCTCCCTCTTTATACATTTCCTGGAAAGGTGGTCATGCTTTACTCGGCCCTTCAATTGTCAGACAAGGTCCATTGTATATGTGCATTTAAATGCAAATAAGTCCATGTGAGTTAGTTTTTAATTCTTTAATGTTGAATGGTAATTTTTATTAACTGTTACACGAATTAAATGAATTTACTGAATAAGCAATGAGTGCCTTGCTTTTTAAGCTTTACTTGTACAGTCTAATTCTTATGTAGTGCATAGCTTGCAAACCATGCAAACAGACTCGTTGTTTGCCTTTTAATAATCCAGAAATCTACGGTTAATATAACATTGTCTACAACTGTTAAATGATATTTGAATTAGTGATGAAAGAGTCGTATGTTAGTGAGAACCATTGTCATGTTGTGTTCATCAGCTGCCTTGATGCAAACATCATCAGCCACAGATCCTGCAGGACTGGCAATGAATTCCACACCACTCTAAAACGTGAAGCATCCCAGAGTTTAATAAAGTTCATTTAAAATGCAAGGACAAAAATGCATTTACACCAAAAATACTGCCAGAATTGTATGAACAGTTGCCACAGGGGCAATACACTCTATTAATACCTTGGGGACTTATTTAATTTGACATCCCAAGAAGAGAAGGGTTAGGGATGGTACACTTGTAGCTTTTGGAGTGACCAAATATAAGTTCAAGTTTTAACTTTTTCAAATGTCAAAACACAAACGTCATGAAAGGAAAGTTAACTGCTTGGTGCATTACATTCACTTAGCATTTGCAAACCATTATAACTTGGGAATAGTCTATAACCAACGTACCAGATGGGCTCTGTCAATGTTGTCCCTGAATGGAAAGAAGGCATCAGAACTGAGAGAAACACCCTTAAGAGTGGCGATCCATTCTTTTCTGTCAGCCTAGAAAAATAATTCACACAAACAAACTCACATTCACTTTACTTGGGTAGTTGTAAAACGTTTTATATGGGCAGTAATTGTATTTAGTATAACTATACCAAACCAGTGGATAGTGTTTTTCGCACTTTCTGATTCGCTACCCAAGCTCGGGATAATCATAGTATTGCTAGTCACCTCCTGGCATTGTTCTAGATTTCACACGCGCATTTCCCCCCATTTATGAGAAAAATAAAAGAAACTATTTTTGGCTGGCTATCCACTGGTTTGGGATATATATTATACAGTTTGTATATAGAAACGTTTTTAATTTGTAGCTAGAAACACGACCCCACAAGCAAGATTTTTGCTTTAACTTATATCGTCCATAAATAAAGGATATTGTTGTTAACAGGAGAAACAGCGAACTTTTAAAACAATAGCAGTAAATTAAAGTAAAAAATTAGCGACCAAAGTGTGATAGTCACCAGCGGCTGAACGAGGATGAAGAATGTTAAACGTAAATGAATGTGGTTGAACGAGAGCAATGAATGTCAAACGTTAATGGATGTGATTGAACAAGGGTGAATAATGAATGTGGCTGAACGAGGGTGAGCAATGTTAAACGAAAAGGAATGTGGTTGAACGAGGGTGAGCAATGTTAAACATAAATAAATATGGTTGAACGAGGGAAAGCAATGTTTAACGTAAATGAATGTGGTTGAACGAGGGTGAAGAATGTTAAACGTAAATGAATGAGGTTGAACAGGGGTGAAGAATGTTACATGAAATGGATGGAGGTGAACGTGATTAAACAGTGGTAAACTAAGGCAATATATGGAAGGCATGTAATTTATGTAGCTTACACTAGGTAAAGATCAGTCTATCTTTTCCAAATGTTCAATTGTTTCATTTTCATGACTGGTCCCAGTGCATTTTGTTTTCCTTGAATCTCATTGTGTACTTTGGATGGGAAATTGAGATTCTCAGGAAACAAAACTGTTTCCCTCAAGACAAATCATTTAGTCTTTAGGTGAACATACCTCAGTGAGAAGTTCTGGTGGGTCTTCAAAAAATTCTGCCCAAGCGTTTTTGTCCGTATCCTGCATTGGGTGTAAAGAAACCATACTTTGCAATCTAACTGTCTTAACCTTAAAAGGCTACTTGTCAAAAACTTACTATGATTGGATTTGCTCTGACGAAGGGCTAGAATTCGAAACGTCAGCTTTGATTTGCTTACAATCAGTTAAAATAAGAACTAGTGAAATCTAGTTTACAATGTCTAACATATGCATAAATATCGCTGAAATTATACCACCAAACCAATATTATGCGGTCACCCTCGAGAAATAGCAGACCAACCGTTTAACAGAGGTGTTCTAAAATTTAGCATGTAATATGAAAAAATTGAACTAGAACGCAAAATTGATCACATGATGTACATTTTATTGTTAACAACAACAGTAATGCAAAATATGATAAACAAAAATTACTTACTTATATTAAGTAATTGCAGTTCAAGGACGTTGATGCCTGGCTATCAGATTTTATGTTGTTCGTAAGGTAAACGTCTTTGTTGTAAACCACATCATCAACAGCTTTGCCGACATCACATTCAACATGTGATTTATAAGGCTGCATAACTTAATTTCATAAAGCAAGTCACTCACTTTGCTTAGTGAATGGAAGTTCTTGATAAGTGAATGGAATTTGATAAGTGACCGCTTGCTTAATGGAGGTTTCACTGTAATCATTATAAGCTTAATACAATATTAAAAACAAGTTCCTAAAAAACGAACGGAAACAAACGCGCGTTTAGGTTATTTACTTCTTCAACCCAGTTGATAAAACAAAATATTTAGGTGACTCACCCACCGAGGCAGCACCACAGGTGACTTACCCACCGAGGCAGCACCACAGGTGACTCACCCACCGAGACAGCACCACAGGTGACTCACCCACAGAGGCAGCACCACAGGTGACTCACCCGCCGAGACAGCACCACAGGTGACTCACCCACCAAGGCAGCACCACAGATTACTTACCCGCAGAGACAGCACCACAGGTTACTCACCCACCGAGACAGCACCACAGGTTACTCACCCACCGAGACAGCACCACAGGTGACTCACCCACCGAGGCAGCACCACAGGTGACTCACCCACCGAGGCAGCACCACAGGTGACTCACCCACCGAGGCAGCACCACAGGTGACTCACCCACCGAGGCAGCACCACAGGTGACTCACCCACCGAGGCAGCACCACAGGTGACTCACCCACCGAGGCAGCACCACAGGTGACTCACCCACCGAGGCAGCACCACAGGTGACTCACCACCGAGGCAGCACCACAGGTGACTCACCCACCGAGGCAGCACCACAGGTGACTCACCCACCGAGGCAGCACCACAGGTGACTCACCCACCGAGGCAGCACCACAGGTGACTCACCCACCGAGGTAGCACCACAGGTGACTCACCCACCGAGGCAGCACCACAGGTGACTCACCCACCGAGGCAGCACCACAGGTGACTCACCCACAGAGGCAGCACCACAGGTGACTCACCCACGGAGGCAGCACCACAGGTGACTCACTCACTGAGGCAGCACCAGTCACCCACTGAGGCAGCACCACAGGTGACTCATGCACAGAGGCAGCACCACAGGTGACTTACCCACCGAGGCAGCACCACAGGTGACTCACCCACCGAGGCAGCACCACAGCTGACTCACCCACCGAGGCAGCACCACAGGTAACACCCACTGAGGCAGCACCACAGGTGACTCACCCACTGAGGCAGCACCACAGCTGACTTACCCACTGAGGCCGCACTACAGGTGACTTACCCACCGAGGCAGCACCACAGGTGACTCACCCACTGAGGCGGCAGCACCACAGGCGACTTACCCACCGAGGCAGCACCACAGGTGACTCACCCACCAAGGCAGCACCACAGGTGACTCACCCACCAAGGCAGCATCCCCCGGTGACTTACCCACTGAGGCAGCACCATAGGTGACTCACCTACCGAGGCAGCATCACAGGTGACTCATCCACTGAGGCAGCACCACAGGTTATTTATCAACTGAACCCTTTCCTTTTGCTAATTTTTTTAAGTTGGGAAAACTAGGTTTTTCTAGCATTGAGGTAAGGCTAGTGACGTTAGGCACAGCAGGTGGGGCCAGACTAATGAGCACATGTCACTGGTAGACATTTTAGAGAGTAAAACGGTTTATAATAATACCTGCCCAACTGTTCCATTAACATAGACATCAATGGCATTTGACATTTCTGCTCTCTTTACCCCCTGAAAAGTACAAACAAAAAACTGGTAGTTTCTTGGTGTTGCAGATGGTGTGATCACCAAATGACGTAAAACAAAAGATTCAAAAGACACTGAACAATACCCACACCACAACACAAAAGCTAACCAACAATGGCTTCCGCAACACCAAGAAACACCCAAAAAACTTGAAATGAGTAATAAATAATTTAACACTAGGAACAATCGCTTTGCCCAATGCCTGGGAAAATCCAAACACTGCATTCAGCATGCACTGAAATTTGACTGCAATAACATGATCTAATTGGCCGGGCTAAAAATGCAAGTCTGGATGGCTTAAACCAGGCTGAATGTTTCAGATCAGGATGAATTTCCTCCCTGGTGGAAACTTTCTTTTCAAAAACAAAACAAAACATTTTATTGCATATTCATATTAAATTACTCAGTTACAAACTACATACTATACTTACATACAAGAAATGAGGTACAGTTAACATACAACTAGTGGTTCCATATTGGAAGTGAATTGCCGCTACATTTGGAATCCTACACTGGCCAAAACTGCGAACCTGCCCCTGCCTCCCCTAGAAAGTCCTTTTTGTCTCCTATTATTATAAAAGGCTTCAGGAAGGTTAAACCAGTCAGAATAAGTCTACTGCACATATGTTTGGGTTTTAGGGAGGACTAGAGAGAACCAGTTTGTCACTCGGGGAAGAATATCTGATTTGAAACAAATATATACTCATATACTTCACACTTCAATTTTTCAGACGTTCATTTTCCATTACCGAAATGACAACACGCCTTTTAAGCGTTCGAAATGGAAAGAAAAAGCTTAAGATTTGTATGCCTTTAAAGTGGCGGTAAGAGAGCTGAAAGCGATGAAATCTTCCTTTGAAGATTAGCATCCATTTATCACAAAGTGAGGGCATGTCTTCCTTCAGAAGTCACACTCCTAGACTTTTATAAGAATTTTCAAGCATTCCTGGAAATCTATGATAAAGGAAATAACACATTTGAATGTGCATTTAATTTGAAAGAAACATTTCATCGACTTTTTTTGTGCGATAACAGTAGTTTTTGAGAAATATTTAGAAAACTCGGCCACATTCGGTCGAGCAATTGTGCGAGGACTTCGCCACCCCCGGGTGCGACTCCAATATAAAAATGACGGGGGTGCTCGTCGGAAATTTTCGAAAAACACCCAAAAAGGTACCAGAATCTCGTTTGATGGGTGTGGCTCAAAATAATTTTTACCCCTAAGAGGTACTTTACCAATTCTAAAACAACACAGGTCATCCATATTTTTTCGGCTCATACCCTAAAAGGTACCGTGATAATAGCAAAGCGCAGAAATGACGTCAGTACTCATGTTTGTCTGAGTTTATAATTTATTCTTGTTTATTCTTGCATTTCTGACAATAGAAATTCCTTATTAGGAATCCCCTGAGAGTCACTTTTGGTTTGTTTGTCTGAGTTTTAGTTCTATAAATAGTAATTGTGCGCTTCGCTATTCCAACAGTGGTCATTTTAGATTTTAGTACCCTAAGCGGTACCAATCTACAAATTTTGACCCCTAAAAGGTACGACGAGCAGCCCCGTCATTTTTATATGGGAGTTCCCCCCCCGGGTTCGCCATGTGCTAACCAAATTGCCTGCGTGAAAAGTTTCCTCGATGCGATAATAGCCCAATTTACAGTTATGTACTTAGTAGCCCGTGGCCTTTGTGTGGATATGAGGCTGGAGTTGACCTTGTTTTGATAGAAACCTTCCTTCTTTTCATATGTAAGATGTGTTGTTCTTATGCTAACATGATCTGCATATGAAAAATGGGAAGGTTTGTATCAAAACAAAGTCAACTCCAGCCTCACTTTCACTCAAATGGTCTCGAATTTAGCTGGCATGTAATCACAAAGGAAACCCAACACACAAGATTAGGATGGCTTCCCTGCGCGGGCAGCAAAAATACTATAAAAAATTTAATAGTTAAGGTTGCCACTTCTCATAATTCTTCAAATAATTGCAAATGTCCTTTTAAGAGAATATGTTTAGAAAGCTGAGCTGAGGTTTCAGAGCAGTTAACAGGGCAGACTTGCTCGGCTGTTTTAAAAATTAGGCTCCCTTTGAGTAGGGTTTGCGTCGGTGGGGGTGAAGCACAAGAATTTGGTTTTATCGACTGAGTCGATAAGGTAAATTAGCCACCGTAAAAAGATTCGAGAAAGCTGACGTTTCGAGTGCTAGCCCTTCATCGGAGCGAATCAAGGGATTGTGGGTAGTGTGTGGTTTTATATAGTAGGAGGAGCTCCGCCATTGGTGGAAATTTTGTGACGTGAAAAACAAATGTAAATTAGTTGAATGAAAAGCGTTCGTTAATTCTGTGGGGTTTGAGAGTGCCGATTCGAAAGATGATTTTTTGTTCTAAGTTTTTACGGCTTTCTGTGTTGCACTGGTGTAGGGAAACGCCACAGATTGTCATGTGTTGCTTAGAATGGTTAGCAAGATTGAAATGACGCGCGACTGGTTTGAATGCGTCTGTCATTTTTTTCAACGAAAAAAATGAAGAAAAGAATTTCACTGAAATCTGACGATGAACCGGGAACTTTTAAATGCGCACGCACACGATGCAACACTTGTCCTTTCATTCACAACGCCAACAAAATAACGGGACCTAAACGATCTATTAAAATCACTGATCGTTTTACATGCACCTCCGTAAATGTTATCTACTGCATATCATGTACTTTTTGCAAAAAGATATACATTGGCGAAACAGGGAGGAGACTGGGCGACCGTTTTCGAGAACATCTCCGAGACGTTGAAAAAAATGACAAAGACGCATCCAAACCAGTCGTGCGTCATTTCAATCTTGCTAACCATTCTAAGCAACACATGACAATCTGTGGCGTTTCCCTACACCAGGGCAACACAGAAAGCCGGAAAAACTTAGAACAAAAAATCATCTTTCGAATCGGCACTCTCAAACCCCACGGAATTAACGAACGCTTTTCATTCAACTAATTTACATTTGTTTTTCACGTCACAAAATTTCCACCAATGGCGGAGCTCCTCCTACTATATAAAACCACACACTACCCACAATCCCTTGATTCACTCCGACGAAGGGCTAGCGCTCGAAACGTCAGCTTTCTTGAATCTTTTTACGGTGGCTAATTTACCTTATCGACTCAGTCGATAAAACCAAATTCTTGTCCCTTTGAGTAGCATGTGCAAACTGCCCAGTTAATTTATCCTCCTTTTATTGTTTTAACATTTCTGGGTCAACTCTACTAGGTCACCTGCTGGGTGTGCTTCCTTTATCATCTTGTCTGATCTCTTTTGGCCAATTTTTCATCAATAGGCTTCCAACAGTTTTTTTTGCAGTGGGGTGTATGTTTTGAAATAAAACTTTCGCAGGGAAGAAGTGCCTTGACTGCTTTCATACTTCACCAAGTTTATGAAATGTGATCAAAGTTTTATGTTTCACTGGTTTCCAAGCGAGAGCAGTTACTATAGCAACACCATCTTATTGCCCTTTGTTTTAAAATGCTCTTACATGATTATTTTAAAACAGTCACCTGTTAAAAACATGATTGTCCTTTACTTTGCAATCTGTTAACAAACTTCATTCCAGTTAACAAACTGCCATGACACTGTTGATAGCATAATGTCCAGGCACACATGCACAGTAAACATAAAAATTGATACAAATTTGAAATAAATATCATCTTTGGTTGAGTTGGCTTTGGCCATGAAAGATCGCCAGTTTTTCTCACAAAGTCATAGTGAAACCACAAAATTTCAACCCAGCCACAGGGATAGAGTTCGCTAATGATTGGCCTTGTACATTTGGAACATTAAGTCTGAACATATGACCTCAAATAGTGCATATACAATAACAAGAGGCTACTATTGTAGCCTACACTCATGCGCTTGCATAAGAAAGTTTTACGGTTTATTTTAAACGGGTCACGCACTCCTCCCCCGTCAACGAATTTTGCATGACACAAATTGCACCATCACACAAGACATGTTGATTGAAGCTACCAATTTTTCTGTACTTGCTTTGAATATTTAATTTGTTGATTCCTGATCAAACCCACACTAGTCTAATACTTCCCAAACCGTGAATTATTTCTATTTCATTGGGTTATTCCAGAAAGAATCCACCCCTCCCCCCCAACCGACGAATGGCAAGACTGTTTGACCCCTCCCCCTCCGCCCGGATTTCCTGGCCCGCTAGACTCCCCCCTCCCTCCCGCCTGTATTTCCAAGCCCCAGAGACCCCTCCTCCTGCCCAGATTTCCAATAAATTTATCTGAGATAATGAAAAAATACATGTAATCGGATTCAGGAGACTCTGCTTTTATAATGCCAAAACTGTGAAACATTTTAATAAAAAGAAATATTGCGTGACGCATCATGACCTCCCCTACCTGTTTAATATTCATACATGCAAATTTCGTGTGAAATGTAATTCGATTCATGATCGTGAATCCAAAATATTTGTTCTAAAGGTCAAAACGTTTTAATGAAACTCATATTTCCTTGAATGAAAATGTCTTTCCCTTGAATAAAAGAGTTAAACGCTTATCAGAATTCAGAGATTTTCTGCTTCCGGAAGGCTTGGCGATTTATTTACCCTAACTGCAGCGCGGGCGAATTCATCACAAAATAATATTTAAATTCAGCAATCTGCTTTATTTATATCTAGTGTTTTCTAAAATTTCCGACTTTTCCTGTGTATATAGAATGCCATTCTTATCCGTAAAGATGATTCGCATAAGGTTTTCACAAATCAAAAAATCTTGAAAGCAAACTTTATTTTAGAAAGCACCATCGGCCATCTAACTTAATTATATTTACTAGCGTGATTATTGGCTTCATGAAGAAAACATTCGAACAAGTTTAATCGCAATTTGCCTTTACACAGGAAAAAGGACAACAAATTCTCTCAGTTGAACGTTTTATTCAAATATCTATTAGTTTAGTCTCCAGAGCAAAAACAAATTTTAGCACATGTCGAAAAACAAACAGTGACAACAGTTTATGAAATGTTTCTTACAAAGTAAATGGGCATTCAAAAATGTTATTTTCTTTACTGTAGTTTTCCAGGAATGCTTAAAAATTCTTAGTAAAGTCTGCCGCTTCGTGCTTCGAGTATGAATTCTGTAGGAAGACATGTCTCGCTTTGTGTCTCGCTTTGTGATCCTCACAGGACGATTCCATCGCTTTCAGCTCTCTAACCGCCACTTCAAAGGCATACAAATTGACTTAAGGACTCTTTCTTTCCATTCGAAGTCTTCAAAGGCATGTTTACATTTTGGTAATGAAAAATGAACTTCTGAAAAATTGAAGTATAGAGTACAGAAGAGGCCATATTTATTTGAATCTGATAGTCTTCTCTGAGTGACAAACCGATTCTCTCTAGTCCCCCCTAAAACCCAGACATGTGCTCAGTAGACGAATTCTGATTGGTTCAACCTTCCCGAAGCCTTTTATAACAATAGGAGGCAAAAATAACTTTCTAGGGAAGGCAGGGGTGAGTTCGCGTACACTAAATTATTCGTGCATAAATTTGCATGCAAAATCGTGACACAAAAAATAAAAATAACAAGAAAAACGAAGCCCATTTTATGACCTCATGCCACTTCGCGCATGAGTTAATAAACTTATTTTATTACCCCACCATGACTGACTACACACCTATGAAGAGAAGCCCAGTAACTTGTTTAGAATATTCATCAAACAACTATACTTTTTGATTAGTGAGAGTGGATAGACAAGTCTTTTGACATGTAACTGTCTTACATGTCGTTCCAATACAACAGGAACAATAGACACTGAAAGATGCCCCTCTATACCAACGCTGAAGATTCTCAAGATTTTAGTCAAATTGATATTAAAGACCAGTAGTGCCATTATGCTTCATGTGCCTCTGAACAATAGAAGCCTTGCTCCTGTGCAAATCAAAACAATAACAGAGGTGTATAAAGCATCATGGACAATACTTGGCCTTTAAGCACAGTTTTTAAAAGCGCCTTCTACTTTTGAGCATGTAATCTCCCATCTTATTTAAACCACTGATTATCGGTCACATCGACAACAAAGCTAAGAGACTAGAATAATTCATGGCTTTAACTATGAGAGCAGTAATCATAAACAGAAACATATTATAAAAATGTTATCACTACACAACCCTATAATTTGTTTTCTTTCATCTACATCCTAAAGCATAAATGCTATTAACTGTAGTAAACAAAACCATGTCGGTCATGTTTTTCATCTCAAATCTTATGTTGAAAGGACACATAGATTATGCAGCAGCAGACTATCTTCACACCTCATCGGACAAATAGCGACACAACCTCGGTAAATTTGGATAGGTTTATATCACGAGATAAAATCGTTATTGACAGACTGGTTGACAGATAAGATAGTTTATTTCACAGGGGGTTGGTTGGTTTTGTAAAATGAATGTATTGGGCAGTTTTTTTCTCTTCAACTCAACGCAAGGAAAAAGAGACAGGAGATAAACAGGATGCAAGTGCCTTCCATTAATTTTTACACAGAAACTTGCCTAGAGAGCAAATTGAAAAACTTTATCAGCCAGCCAATCAAACAGTCACTGAGGACTTTTTTCCATGCACCCCTTTAATTACTGGTACTTAAAGACCCAGTATTGTCCATTATGCTTCATGTGCCTCTGAACAATAGAAGCCACCAAAACAATAACAGAGGTGTGTGAAGCATCATGGACAACACTGGGCCTTTAAAGTATTACCTTCTTGAAAACCATACTCAGTACTCTAGGATGCTGACGAAGCCACCTGTTAACCAAATATAAACAATCCAGATATGATATCAGCTGTATAAAAGTAACATAATTATTTGTGAGTCATGCTCCGTGAGGCAGGTCCTGGTTGTTCTAAAGTTGGCTAGTGTAATCCATGGGATGTAGATTTTACTGGCAAGTGATTTATCTAGTGGATAAGGCTATACATCGTTTGGCCAGGATTGGAGAAATATTGTATTACCTAGCGAAGACTGAAAGGAGATGCAATTCAGTCTTGAGGTAACACAATGTGTACGATCATGTAAATTTTGTACATTGTTAAAAATCTTGAAGTGTGTGAGATCTTGAAACATAATGTAATACAGTGAAGTACACTGCATGTTTTTCTGAAAAATAAAACAAGAATGAGGCAACACAAAAAATCAGTGGATCTTGAAAAATCAATAAACCTTAAAAAAATGCGAAAAAGCTTGAAAGAGTTCAAGCATCTTGAAACAGCCAAAAAATCTTGAAAAATAAATGTAAAAAAAACCTGTTTATTATAAATGTTTCATTAGAAATGTCACACAGAAACAAATATTAATCCTGCGGTAAGCTATAATTTGAAATGTTCTTAATAAGTACGTAGGTACAATCTATTCATACCAGTTGTTTGCTTTGTCGCCTGCCAACCTGGTACAGTGGATACGAGACTGCTGCCCAGCTCCAATACCTATTACCTATTAAGCAAAAATACACTCCATGAGTTTGGAAAGCTCAAAATTGATCCAGAGGGGACACTCAAAGACACCAATATGGTGAAAACCATGACAGTGAAGCCATCAGCAGACAATCTGATTAAAGCATATTTGAATGAGTACAATGACACAATTGAAGGAATTATTAATAAATGCTTCAGAGACAAGAACATGAGCAAGAAGGTAGAGGTCATGCTAGAAATGAATCCTGAGGCAATGGTGAGCCCAGAGTCCACAGCTATGGCTTAGCCATCACAAGTCAGACTCACATTTACATTGGTGTGTGCTTATGCTTTTCTAAAAATTATGCCACTCGCAGTTTCATCTTTTTGCATGGAGTCACATCTTTCGCCTACATACATTTCATTCATTCATTCATTCATACATTTCATACATTATTTCAATTCGAAAATTTAGAGTAGCAAATATATGCTAATGTATTCGAGCACAAACATCTTTGCCTTGTAACCATTTTATTATTATTTTGTTTATTTCATTAAGAACTTTTGGGCACAAGTTAAGTACTCACACTGTTATTTTAATCGATAATTTGCTTGTTTGAGAGTAATTTTGTAATGCTTGTTGCAACATTTTGTAACAGTGTGTGATCTTACGTGTATCTGATTCAACAAAGCACTTAACACATGTCATTTTCATCTGAAATCTTTTTGTCAAACACTCATTGTTATTGTTAATGACAAGTTATGAATGTCATAATTAGAATAAGGGACTTTTAAATGCAGTATCAGTCACCTGTATTATAAGTTACTTGATGTGTTTGGTAAATAATATTTATTTAGGTCTTCAGATGTCGCAGACACATGAATGTTTACAAAGTACATTTAACAGTGAAAGTTAGTATTTTAACTTCAAAAACTCATTAATAATTCATGAGCATATCAGCCAATCACACGACGCAAATCGATCACGTGTATGACCCTTTATACCTGGTAATCTACGGTCATTATGAAAAGCCTGGTGGCGGCTTTGATTTCAGTCACAGGGGAGTTCGGGGCTGAATGGGCAAACAATGCAATTATCGCTGAATTTGAGAGTGATTTTAAAATGACCGTGATATTTATATTAAGATCACACGTAATCTTTATGTAAAGTTACTGATATGGGTAGTAATTTTTCAGGATTCTTAGTGCAACAAATGTTTGTGCAGTACCGTTTTACGAAATTTGGTCTTTTGCCATTCTATTTGGAATCTTCTCAACAAAATAAACCAACAGTTTAACAAGTGAGCCGTTATTTGAATGACACCAGCGTCCTCGTGTAAATTGCCAGGTAAGCGACTGGTTCGCAGATGCAAGCTGCTTATTTCTACTCGTTCTCTACCTCTGAAAAAAAAATTGTCAGCTGTTTTATCTACCGTGCCTGACAACTTTAGTATAGCATTTTTCAGTAGATGTTTTCCCTCAGAATTATAAAATCCCAAAACTTTCGACAGGAGCCGGGAAGCAATGGTCACTTCGTCGAAGACGCGGCACATGTGTTGTATGCTAATCAGTCTAGTCTACTTTTTTTTCTCGTATGCTAATTTCCTCTTTGCACAAAAGCGCAATTGTTTTAATTCCGAAGGGACACGCTTTTGAAAGAACGTTTTTGAAGCCGTTCAAAAAACTCGCAGCACGTGTATTATCAGAATACACTACTGCTCGTTTTTTAAACTATACTTTTGCAATTTTCATGTTGTCATTCTTTATCATGCCAGAAATGTGCTTAAGTACAAGCTTTAGGGATTATTTTTGTGGTGTTTAAATTATAAAATCTATTTTCTGAAAGGTCATCTTTGCTGTCTGTGACGCAGCTTTAAGAGTATTTACTTGCACAATGATTTATCAAAGTGTATGTAACTTGTTTTTATCCTAGTGCAGCTCTCTCCTATCGTCAAGGGACAAATGAACTTCAACTTCATCACCATTTCTTGTCTTGGCTACATTTCTTCAACTTTAACACCATTTCTTTCTCGGCTTCATCTACATGGAGGATTTTGAAGAACGGACTACAGCAAATGCACCCTGTAATACTATGAAAAAGGAGTACAATATACAGGAATATGACACGATTACCATCTGAAGTTCAGACTGTTGACAGCTTCTTGCAACACCTCAGCAGTCAACAGCCAACCATCTGTTTCACTATGAAAATGGAGGGCAGTTATCCTTGTTATAAAACAAAAACTAAACAATAATCAGGGAAAGAAGCTGTACTTGAATTTAAATCTTCAGGGGATTCTTAGGTGCTGCCAATAAGGTATGGAACAAGAAGGTAAACCCACTGCTTTTAAGTTGACACAACAGTAAATGTCAAACCAATCTCAAGAAATAAGAAAAGCATCTGAAGGAACAAAGAAATCCAGTGAAACTCCTCACGGCTACTCAATACAAGGTGTTAACAGAAGGAGATATGGAGTTACCAGTGTACATCAAAAAGTGCACACAAACCAATGATGCATGTGGATGTCCAGAGGATGCCAAAAACACGCCTCTCGGGAATGTAGTTCTCCTTGGATTTTATAATCCCACAGTCTATCAGAAGTGTTTGAATGAGAACCGGCATATATACGCTTAACGGGACACTGTCCGGCCCAAATAACAAAATTTTTCTTACCTTATTTCAATGTTATATATCGCCAAATGCCACCAAATATACAACTTAATTTGATAAAAAGATTCTATAGAGCAAAACAGAAGCAATAGCCTTGAGGTTAACAAGGATGGAAGTGGATCACAGTTCATCAAATTTGATTTCAGGACAGGCGGTCAAGAAATCAAAATTGCCATTCTTGTGGAATTTTGACGTTTTTAACGGTTACTTTGTCTCTTTTATTTTCTTGTTATTATCTTCCTATTTCAAGTTATAAAGAAGGCTTTAAGGAAGCTTTTGGCCATAAAACAGAATATTTCAGCCAGGACAGGGTCTCATAAAGGTGGAATGAGTCATGAAGATAGTCTCTCACATCTAAAACATTGATTGAATCAGCAAGAGTCAAGTCTGGTTCGCCTGCTACAAGCAAAGCACCAAAACAACAGAAAATCAGCATCAAGGCCAAACAAAGATGACAGTTCAAAAGGTAGGAACCAGTAGAGAACTAAGGGACAAAACTGTTATTGTTGCAGAGCTAGGCCATTTGAGACAACCTCACACCCAACTTGCTGAACTCTAGTTTGAAATGCTTGCTTGAAGTGTCATTGATGCTCTTTGACATGACAAGTCTAGAGATGGTGAAACAATGCTGGCTAATTTGATTGCTGTTGAGGCAGTTCTTAGGTAATGCGTAGTAGCCTGGATATGCTTAGGTTGGAGGCTGGCTAGCATAGGTAACTGACAGTGCCTGCAGGCCTGCATCAACTTGAGCTTGTTTGAATTCGCTGGCTTGCCTGATTTCGCCACCTTGCTTCTGCAACACTTCTGGTAGTACCCCTTTTCTCACACCTGTGACACCACATCCTTGGCTGGACACTCAGACATGGGATGAGCTGCAGGGTGTAACATGATGCCTTTATTTTGTACAAGTCTTTGTTTGGAGATAAGGAACTTATGCCTACCAGTAACAAGCAGCAATCACACATGGTGAACTATCAGGCACTCAAAGATATCTTATGCAGGGAGAGCAACAGTGCAGACAGTTGGTTACATTAACAACACCACTTACCTTAACCAGTGTGCCACAAGTGCATAAAAGTGTGGATGTCCTTTGACGAAATGCCCGTATGTGATGTGAAGGATGATGATATTATCCTAATTCAAAAGGGTATTTGCTGTCCAATACAGGTACAAAGTGCAGCACTCAAGCCTTGGGTACTCTTAGTTTAACGGGTTCATTGAAGCCATGGTTAAAACAATGCTATACCAGTCTGGCCAGAACAACTGAGTGCAGCAGAAATGTTGCATCCAAATTGGGAGAATAGCAGGGAAGGAAAAGCCCAGAAAAAAAAAACAAACTGTGTCAACGTTCGGAAAACCACAGAATTTTAGCAGCCCACTAACATGCAGTGTGGCCAGTTGTTTTGAAGTCACTCAATTAGAATGTTTTATAGTAACACAAGTTACAAAAGCTTATAAACATGATTATATCAGTTAATTTTTCTCTGACATAAATTAATGTACAAGTGGTTATAATTGATTCTCAGTTTTCACAAACTTTCACACCAGATTAATAAATCACAGTTCTCAATATAAGCAGATCACGAATCACAGCAGACAAGCAATTCACAGAATGACTAGCTTTAAGCTCTTAAGTGTTCATGAGCTTATTTTTACTCACAATGTTCTGATTGTCTTTTGATGCATATGATATTGTACACCTGTACATGGAAAACTCAGTGAGAGATGAGCAAATATGGACCAAAATCAACATTTAAAATGATAGTTCTCTTTTTATTTAAGATAAACATCACTTCCTTATTAGCCTTGAAACTTGCAAGTCAACAGATAAAGATCTACTTTCAAAGTATTAATCAAGACAATGATTTTCGAAAGTGCCAGTAAAAATGAGCTTTAAAAGATACATGTAGGATTAGGAAGTAAGGAAAGAGACTTATATAGCGCACATATCACATGTCTCATGGCGCTTTACATACACTTATGAGAATGAGATCGGACATCAAAAATACAAGATTTTATGCTAATGAATGAGGTTATAATACAGAACATTCCACTTGTATAATTCATATCATCTACATGAAGTGTGGAACATTCTAGAACTCTGTTAAATGGGAAAAGGTTAGGTTTTATTTGTTGCTTGCTATATAGTTTTCTGCTTCATTTGTTATTCCCAATTATCGAATAATTTGTCATGAATTTTATTTTTAGACACTAGCTGCCACTGAAAAGGAAAGCATCGCTCAGAACATTCTTACTAGATGAGCCAAAAGGTTGAGTTCCAAGATTGGACTTTTTTCTTTTGAACTAACTCTCACAGGGTTGGAAACTTAACTTTTACTAACAGCACTCACCATTTGGGCAAGTGACTTTGAGAATTGTACCAACAAATGTACAAAAGGCGAGTGGGTGAGTGCTAATTTCCATCCCTGTCTCGCAAATTATTACTGAACATAGCACATTACAATGAGTCTTTGTGAGTATATTAATCTCCTAGTAGTTAATTTGAGTCACCTGCCCATCCTTGGCGTAACACACTGAATTAGACTGAGTATACTTCAAGGCAATACTGGCCACTATCAAATCACGCAAGGCACTCTCTGGTAACTGAAAAGAAAATATATTCAACTTATTAGATTCACAACAATTATGGTGGTTCACTAGACACATGTATTCACTAGGCACATGTACATGGCTTAAAATATGAGGATTAAGACTGACACTGAAACTGGAGTTACATTTGCAAGTGACAATGGTTAAAGACTCTGATATTTATGAGCATCTCTTGAAACAAGGTGGTTTCAACAACTGAAATAGTTATTTTTCATTGATACCCAATATTATTGACTTACATTTTTATTCCAGAATACTAAAGACTACTAACAAGACATAATTTATATGCAAAATTTGCACAATTTTGTATGTAGTAGATAAAATATCAGTGGAAGATCTGTATTGGCGTTTACAATGGCTCGCCGAGTTGATTTGTATTGGGGTTTACAAAGGTATACATGTGACTCAAATACTGTCATAACTGTTATGAATTATTAATGAATTTTACAAGGATAGATAAACTTGTACCATTCAAAACATATTGAATTCCTTGGGTCTAGGCCTTTTATTAAAACCTTAAAATGAAATGACAACCAATGGAAAAATGTAATGACGATTATCATGATCGCTCAACACAGCAAGATTTGTCAGGTAACTGGAATTTATAGGAAATTACATACATCTTGCCTCTTGGTCAGTATGTTGGTGAAGACATTCTCATCAATTCTCATGTTGTTTCTCAATTGCTCAAGCTTAAGTCCAAAGAGGGTTCTAGTCTCTAACTCAAGGGGTTCAAAGTCAGGATCCATCTAAATAAAGACAGAAAATTCCATTAGTTAATGAGCATCCTTCTTACTTGTGATTTAAATACATGTCTGATGAGGTATTGCATTGTAACATAATAAAAAGGTTTACACTAATAACACTGCTAAACTACAAAATAACACATTAAAGCAATGTAACAAGGGATGGTACTAACATACTAAGAAAATAATGATGAAATTGCAATGCCATTTACATGCCCCAGAAGTACCCCGATCGGGCAGTTCAGGATATTTTTCCATTTAAGGTGTTTCCCTCCAGTTTCCATGCAGCCGTACCAAACATTTTTGAGTGGCCATTTAACAACAAGTAAATCGCATTTAAAATTGCGGAGACAAACGAGAAAAAGTGAAATCACTTGAGCCTTAATTCTGAGTGATTGCGATAGCATCTAGAACTATGGCATATGGCAAACAAAATATCTAACAACTAGAAACTTTTGTCAAGACGATTTTGAGCAAATTGCAAAAACATTTCAAACTTGTGATTTTGAATGCGTATAATTTTAGTCTTTTCTTTGTTGGTTTGGTCAATACTTATAAAAAGAGAAAAACAATTTTCCCACATTGTTGTGTCATGTTTTCATTGGCTCACTGCACAAGGCTTCTTATCCTCAGTACTTTGTTGCGATGTACTAAGAACAATTGAAGAAAAATGATTCCTATTTTGGGCATGGTGTACCCGGAAGGATGAAAACACAAATTAAGATTTCAAATTGTACTCATGTGTCTCATGTGCTTATGGGCATGTGAAAAGGGAGGCAGTTCCACAATAGTGACATTTAGCATCAGGTTTTTCTCGGCAAACGGTCACATCACGTTTGCAGTTCTCGGTTCACGTTTCAACGGCAGGAACCTCTTCCAGTGGTTGGTGACTTAATACAGCAAGGGTTGTTAACAATTTAAACTAAACAAACCCATGTTTAAAGGGAACCTCCATTGTTATAACAAATTGACGTTAAATTGTTGGAAATAAAATCTAAATTAAAAGTTTTTAAAAAACAGGTGCAAATATCATTTTCGTGTACAAAAAATGGATATGAATATCGCCTATTTTCGCTTTTAAATTTCCCCCCGCGCCGCCATTTTGAATATTTATGACATGTTACGGTTGTCTCATTGTTGCATACAAAAGAACTTCGATTCTTAACAATAGCGGCAACCGTAAAATGTCATAATTATTCAAAATGGCGGCACGCAGGAAATTTAAAAGCGAAAATAGGCGATATTTATATCCATTTTATTTCTACACTAAAATTGTATTTGCACCTGTTTATTAAAAACTTTTAATTTAGACTTTATTTCCAACAATTTAACACTTTCGCTGCCAAAGTCGACTATTGTCGACATTTGGAGCAGCAGACATTGCACCACTTGTGATGTCATCAATTTCTATGTTGCCAGATAATTTTGATGCTCAACTGATACAGCGAGGATAGATCCATGCACACGTTCCTCCACTTTGAATATGGACCAAATTCTAGCAGAGTTAGTCGAAAAAAACATGTTCAAATATTGGTGCAAAATTAGGTGGTAAATTAGGTCAATACACCTGCAATTGAACAATGTTTCATTTCCAGCATTTTTAGCGCTTATGACAAACCTTTTCCAGCCGATAGAAAGGTAATAGAGAGTAGAAGATCGGAAGAGAAGAAAGGGGGAGAAAAAGGGAAAGTAAAAGAAACAAAAAAATAATCAGAAAGGTTCCACAAAAAAAGTCTTTTTTTGGCTTATGCGCATGCGCTAAACCTAAAAATTACACTTTTCAAGACGGAATCTCGTTCATACTGTAGCGTGAGTGTAGCAAATTGCTTTTGTAGCAATGTTTGTTGACATTTGGCCATGTTGCTCCCAAAAAACCGATTTAACGGTAAAAAATACCCTTTTCCTTGACAATGGAGGTTCCTTTAAAGCTAAAATTTAGGCTTTTGAATTTGAATACTGCTAAAAATTAATGTCAAGTTTTTAACATTTGAAAGTGAGTTATATATGAATTTTAGGCATTTAAATGAAGTAGTGCGAGTGAATAAAAAATAAACAGCCTAAACACGTGTATGTAAAGGAAACAGGTAAAGGTAAGGTAAAGTCGCACTCGGGCCATGATGGCCCACACGGCCGGAGCTTAACCCGGTTTCCGTAGCATGAAGCAACTAGGAATATTGCTACTCCCCCCTGGATGGGATGCTAGTCCATCGCAGGGTTACCCCCAGCATTTTGTCGCCGGTACCCATTCATACACCTGGGTGGAGAGAGACAGTGTGGAGTGAAGTTTCTTGTCTAAGGAAACAACACAACGGCAGAGACCAGGCTCAAACCACCGACCTTCAGGTTGAAAGTCTGACGTGCTAACCACTAGACCACCGTACCGCCCACAAAGGAAACAACAGAAGCAGAATTTCCATATTTTGTGTAGAATTTTAAAACAAAAAAACTGTCTTTCTTGATGGTAATGAACCTTGTATATCTCGTGATAGTCTTCCTCAGAAAAGTTTCTGATCTTTGTTTTAAGGTGGCTCCAAGTAGTTTTTTTTTCTCGGCAATAAAGAGATCGAGCTT
The DNA here is from genome assembly GCA_022457155.1 of Cladopsammia gracilis. Taxonomy (NCBI): domain Eukaryota; kingdom Metazoa; phylum Cnidaria; class Anthozoa; order Scleractinia; family Dendrophylliidae; genus Cladopsammia; species Cladopsammia gracilis. The sequence goes on along the minus strand of JAJGOT010000171.1, from coordinate 483,444 downwards.
TTCATTCAAATGCAGTTTTGCTTGATGTTTTCACTCTTTTTAAATTGCATTTGAATGAGAAGCTCGATCTTTTTATTGCCGAGGAATTAGTCACAGCTATTTGCAGGGAGTAATAATTTTAGTCTGAGGAAACTTTCTGTGGTAATTTAATAACAATTTGTGAGACCTATGGAATGTTTTGACCGCTTATATTTCAAACATGAAAAAACATGTGTTAAAAATGTTTTAGTGAATTACTCAAAATCGAACAGTTTAATTTGTTTGAAATTTTCCTAGTTAGTGTGCTGCACTGTGTAGAATATAGCGCATTTATTCGCTTGTCGCGGGTAGCCCCAAAATCGAAAGATATTTTGGAAAAACTGTTTTTCGTCATATTTGTTTACCGTTGCTATGGAAACGCTAATTGGCATAAAAAGAGCATCATCCAAAACTTTCATCCAAGCCTAACATCTGGTATCAAATACAGATTTATTGAGCTAAAGTAAGATTATGTATAAGCGCATTCAAAAAGGGAAGTGTGACCCAAAAATAACTACTTGGAGCCACCTTAAGCAGATTGAAGTTAAATGATCTCGCCATTACGGCTGAGGGAACTAAAGCAAGCAAGTTTGTAAACAACAGTGATCGACTCAGCTAAAAAGGTAGTCACAACAACTACAGGTAACGATGTTTTAACTGTTTCTTGTGTCCTTTTAGCTGTGGATTTTTGAAGACATACTGTCCTCGCTGTAGTTCTTTGGGACTTTTCCCCGTTCTGTTTAGGTAGCCGTGTGTTTCAGTTTGTTCCATTTTATAATTCTGAACTAAACTTTTTAAGACACAAAACACGCTTCACTAAGAAATTCTATGCCATTTTACTGTGTGTCGTCACTACTCTGTCTTGTTCTTTACGTACGTAGATGAAAGCTCTTCATAGAAAATTCTTAATCTGTGTACGCTCTGTTTGTCGGCAAATACCGACTGTCATGCTAAAATCAATTATGTTCATGACGGCAAACCACTAAATGCCAAATGCATTTTGCCATTTGCCGTTTCCCAGGAATATTAAATGTGATGCTAAATGTCTCTAATGTGCCATGGTCAACTGCACACAGTTGATACACACAATAGATAGTCAAGGGAGGTCAAGGGTGCAGAGTACACTGAAAGGTGAGGTGGGAGCCTGTAAACTGACTTGCAAAGTGGGCACTAACCAACTGGCTAGCAATTCAACTGAATAGATTTGTGTAACAGTAAATGAGTATGTGTTTCCTACCTCAAGGACACAGTATTTCCCTCCTTTTTTCTTTTTCAGTACTTCTAATGCATCTGGTTCATAACCAGGAGCAATGATACCATCTGAAACCTACAAGTCAGGGTTGCACAAGGCAATTAATTCAGTTTGTATCCCATGCCATTTTTATCAACAACATAAAAAAAAATAATCAACAACATTTACATAACAACATAGATGGTCATAATCAAACCCATAAATAAAGAAGAATGAAAGATTAAATCTACAAAAAAAGAAAATGATACACCTGAACCCCAGCTGCAGGCCAGGATGTATATATTTAATGTGTACTTTCAGATTTCCCCAAACTCCCTTGTGTGTTAATAACACTGTGTATTAAACACAAAGTCCTATATTCTATTACTTTTAAATATAAAAACATATTCCCATGTTTACATGGCTTAAATTAAAAAGCAAAGTAAAACCCAGCCAACACATGATGATGATATGAACATAAATTATATGATTAATCTTTTATAACACACATTTAAATAAATTAAGATACACTGGGTTGTCAGCTATCAAACATTATGTCACAGAACGCCACATAAAAAGTCATGCTAAAATCTCTTCCTTGGTGAGGGGGTTTCGAAAAAAGTTTTGCTATTATACTTTTGATACAGATTGAAAATCAACACTCCATGGAATTGAGGTACACAATACTTTTTATCTAAAATGTGCAAAAGGCCCATGTTTAAGACCAACAGGGGTTCTTGCAATTAGACCTAAGAAGCATTTTCTAACAATATCAGAATCCTGAAAGGCAGCAAACAATTCATTAAGCAAATTTGCAAGTTTCACTTTGACAGCTGTAATTTTAAACGTTTAATTGTAATTATGAATTTGTATCATATATTTTAATATTTTTATAGCTGTAATTTCTGTTTGTTCTTAGTTTTATCTTATGGTGTGGAGAACCTGCAAACTAGTTTTATAGCTAAGTGTACCTTCCATGTTAAATAAAGTATAGTATTGTATTGTATTTTCTGGTCAAAATTAAGACTGAATCATGTAAATATAAATGTAGCTGAAAGTACTCTAGGTAGCCATTATACATGGTGTCTGTAATATTTTTTAATGTGGATTATTTGTCCTAATGGGATCTGTTTCAAGTATCTTGACAGTCATTACTTTGAAAACATAGTACTATTTCAAGCCAACAACAGATTTTCACAACAACTGACAAAAAGTCACTTTTTAGTAAAAGAGATAATTGGCCAGCTGGGCATCAAGAAATCCTTGCATTTGAGTTTGAGTTGTGTTCTAGATGACTTGAGTTAAATTCTAGTTAACATCCCCTTGTCCCATTGGCCAGAGCCCTTCAATTATTGCTTTAGCATTTACTGATCTGCAGCTGACCTCTCTTGAAATAATTTTTGCTGTAGAGACATCACACACATCAGAAAGTGCAACCCAGTCACCAAATGATGACATCCTGTCTGCTCCTCTTGCCCTGGCATAAGCTGTGGCTAATGGTGTCAAGCTGTCAATCATATCATCAACCATGCATAGTTTGGCTTGTCTTGGAGTCAGTGGCACACCAACAGCTGCCCCAGCAGGACTGACATGTTTAAAGGAGGCTGCTGCTGGCAAGTTTAGGGACTGTCGTAACTCCTAAAATGGCCAAAAAGAGCAAATCAATTTTACCCATTGATAATGAAGCAGTTGATTGAGAGCTGGCCTGTAAAAAGCCATTCAGTATGCCAACTCAATTTTCTACCATTAAACACAGCACAGAACACAAGAAGCTATTACATTTAATTAACCATCCAGGTGTCTATGGAAAAAAAATTCGTACACACGCCAGTTTCAGGAGTAGCTTAATAAATGTAGTTTTTGATTTAGCGACTTTTTCTATTACAAACAGCCAGGAGCCGATAAACTGCCAAACAACTGAGGGTTGTTTAATTGAAATTATCAGGTATCGAATGCATGGCAAAAACAAAATAGCTGAACATTGTTATTCACAAGGGATCAATCAACAAAACAGTGTCAGGCTATTTTGATTGGTTGGCGAGATATCTGCATCTAAAGTTGGAGTAGCTAAAAATATGCAAGATGTGTTGCATAAATAGTCACCACAAGAAAAATATTTTAAATATAAAATTCATCATTATCCCAGTAATGTTTCGGCTAAATTTCCAGAAATCCCTCAAATTTACATACCCTATAAATTAAATTGAAAACCCCTTGTTCGTTTGGCGGTTTTTCGGTTACTGGCCATTTGTAAAATAAAAAGTCACTTAAATTATATTTTTTTATCAAAAACTACATTTATTAAGCTTTCTTTTGATACATAGTTTGTCATATTACTCTTGAAACTGGCCTGAATTTTTTTCCAAAAGATACCCAACAAGGGAGTACCCTTCATATAAAAACAAGAATAAAATCTATTCTTGGCTTTCACTTTCGTCATATCAAAATTCAGAAGCATTAAAAAATAGATTTCGAATCCAAAATATATATTATGGAACTGTAAAGAGTTTAAAACTACACATCTTGGCCAAATTTTGAAGCGCAAAAGCATTTCGTTCAAGAGTTATAGGCAAACAAGTATTAGATATTTTTAGTAAGAAATGTATGGAGCGACCATCTTTGTGCCCCTGAGAGGGGCACAAAGATGGCGGCCAAAAATTCAAAGTCTTAATACACCAAAAATCACATCCAAAAATATTGTATTTGCTATAAGCTCAATTAACTCGGCTTATAAGCACTTATAATGCAAACAATAACTTTCAGCTGATTCAATTTTGTTTATTTTCGCGGCTTATCTGAAATAGCGCGACGCATTGCGTGACACATTTAAAACCTTTGTAAATCGGAAGCAAAACATCCTTAAAACCTGAAACTTTTTGTGAAAGATTATAACACTTGTATCCACATACCATGTTAGAAACAGCTTTGTAGGACGTTTTCTTTAGATTTTTTAATTTTTATGACGTCATGTGAAAGCCAAGAATATGTTCTTTTGTTGGTGTCTGTGTATTAACTGAAGTGCAGGCCATTTTAAACATGGCCAATGAAACCACCATATCTTCTGAAAACCGTCTTGGCTACCAAGATCTGAACCAAGATCTGAACGGCTAACAGAAAAGGGAGACAAGAATATACAGACAAAGACAAAAAGGTCAAAAGCAAATTAGGAGGGACATGAGAAATCAGACTGAGGAAGTTGCAAAGGAGGTAGATGAAGTAGAAGGCAAACAACACATGAAAATGCTGTACATGTATGCACAGTCAAACCTCTATTAAGCGGTCATCCCCTATTAAATACCCAGAATTAAATCGCTTTGCTGTAAACTTGACCTCTTTTAAGCAGACAGTTGTCTATTTCCAGAGGGTGACCACTTAATAGATTTTTGACTGTACTAACTAACAGACTCTGCAATGATAAACCAAGGCAGAGTAAGACGGTGAATGGCACAAAAGGCACTGAGTATCTTAACCAGCATTGCACAGAGAAGCAAAAGATGGAAAGAACACTTCACCGGCATACTAAATAGAGAGGAACCAGGCAACCCAATTAAAGAAGACAATGGAAAACAACATGAGGAAGCTGAAATGGACACAGGATTTGCAAGATAAGAGAGATTAAGAGAGTGATACAGAATCTTAGAAATGGGAAAGCACCTGGTGAAGACATGATAACAGGGGTTTCGACAAAACGCTGACCCCCTACTGACCCCCTATAAAATTAACAGGGTATATCAGAAATAATACTTACTAGAAATACGTGTCTCGAAGAACCTCGCGAAGCTTGGGGGAGGGTGCACCGCCGGTCGAAACTTTGGTGGCGTCTCAATTTGTGTATGAGGCTTTTAGCCATTCCTTTTTGTTTTCTTTGAAACCAAAAACGTTGGTAGAAGGTCCTTTTGAGGAACCGTCCGTCATCTTTGTTTACAATGCTTCTATAGGCTTACATGAAGTAGTAACCTGCGCCATTGTCAGCGGTCGCGATTCCTTTGCTGCTAGGCAACTTGCAGGACACCAACACGATATATCTTTTAGAGATTTCAATCTCTCTCCTCCACAGAGGCCCTCACCGGTATTCGAAAAAGGAAATGTAAAATAAAGTGAACGAGCGGGGGACGCGCTTTTTTTTCCCCATTCCGCACAAAGAGGCCTCTACGGAGGAGAGAGGATTTCAATAAAAGGCCAAGTTTCAAATTCGAAGTATTGTCACGACGAACATTTTGGTGAATATCAATATCATAACCTACCCGATGACGCGATAAAATTTTATACAAACAGCCAAAATCGTCGTGAAGCAGAAACAGAAACGTCTTTTAAGAATGAGATTGGCTGTGGGTTAAACGGCTACAATCTCAGACGGAATAAAAAGAGAAATAACACCTCCCCTCCCCCCAATTCAAAGATAGATTCGCGCGAAAACCAAAATGCGCCATTTTCCCATCACTGAACTGGGGGGAGGGGTGGTATTAATTTTTCATTTGAAATGTCCAAGATTGTAGCTGGAAAAGCTGCACGGGATTGATAAAAGGGAAAGCGGATTTTTCTGTTTCCGTTTCTCTTCCTTTTTTCTTTTTCTTGCTAAAAGACAATCCTGTGTAAGCAGCCTATACAGTGAGGAGAGGTGAGGAGAGGGAGTGGGGAGAAGGGGTGGGGGGAGGGGTGACAATGGTGCAGGTTACTACTTCATGTAAGCCTATAGGAGTATTGTAAACAAAGATGGCGGACGGTAAAGGGTGAGTGAACCTTCGAAAGGACCTTCTACCAACGTTTTTGGTTTCAAAGAAAACAAAGTGGAAGCGAAAAGCCTCATACACAAATCGATACGCCACCAAAGTTTCGACCGGCGGTGCACCCTCCCCCAAGCTTCGTGAGGCTCTTCGAGACACGTATTTCTAGTAAGTATTATTTCTGATATACCCTGTTAATTTTATAGGGGGTCAGTTGGGGGGTCAGTAGAGGGTCAGTAGGGGGTCAACAGACCAGGGGTCAGCGTTTTGTCGAAACCCTGATAACAGCAGTACTGTTAAAGGGAGACATTGATTTTAAATTGTAAAACAACAATAGTATACTACATGTAGCTACATATAAATTAAAAAAAAAAACCTGGCAACCGCATAAGTAAAGACACAGACAAGAATAAAAGTTAATCAAACAGTTATAATTACTTTTATTCACATTTTCTTATTGGATTTCTCCTGAGATTATTTTAAGTGACAATGCGAACATAGTTCCACATGATTGTGTTTAAGTAGTAGATAAAATATGAGTGGGAGATCTGTATGGGCATTTACAATGGCGAGCCGGAGGCGAGCCATTGTAAACGCCCATACAGATCGGACGCGAATATTTTATCGTACTTATGAAATGAAACAATTGGTAGAGATCTGTATGAAAAGTTAATGAATACTAATTAGCTGAGCAGGTGTTTGTATCAAAAGTTAATTCTAGTGTTTAATAATTCATCAACTCAGTTGATTTGTATTGGGGTTTACAAAGGTATACATGTTGTAATATCCAGTCCAGTCCATTCCTATAAGTTTATAGCTTGCGCATGCGCGATACGTTGCTCACGCATGCATCACACATGTAGTTCGGGTTTTTGGCTGCATTAAAACTATGGTTTTCAAGTTCAGACTGGTTGTTACATTGGTGATGAGGATAAAACGGCAGAAAAAGCAAGGAGAAGCCCAGCAAGAGTGGCAGAGAAAGCAAGAAGAAGCCAAAAAGAGTGGCTCGATGATATATTCCCTAACTCGGAAGATAATCACCACATAACTTGTTCGCACAATTGACAAGAATTATGCCTGACACACCTGAACAACCATCCGCCAGAGCAGTGCCAATGCGGATTATTACAGAAACAAGAAACCTCCAAGCTCAACCATTTACACCAGGAGATGACCAAATAAACACTGGGAAAGTGTGGGACGACTGGATCGAAAAACTCTAACGTGAATTTCGTTATTTCAGAATTACGGATTCTGAGGACAAGAAAGACGTGCTGATCATTTATGGCGGAAAGGAGATTGCCCGACTTGAGAAAAGCCTACCGAACCCAACTGGTGAATCAAACAACTATGTAAAGTTGAGGAAGAAGCTAGACAAGTACTTTACACCGAAGAAAAACAAACACTTCGCAAGATATCTCTTTCTGAAAATGAGACCAACACATGGGGAAACTACAGTGGCATATGCGGCTTGACTGAGAGAGAAAGGCAGCAAGTGCGAATTTGGAACAATTAATTCCGATGACCGAATCCTGGAACACCTCATCCAAACAACAAACAACCGAGCGTTAATTAAAAAAGCTATCAACAAGAAGTGGAATCTAACACAATTCCTTACCGAAGCTGCTCAAATGGAGGACACATCACTTCAAGTAAGCGGCATGAAAATTCCCGAAGATGTAAAGAAGTCGAGTCAACGACCTGGCAGATGGCAGCCAACACGGGGCAAAACAGGTCACCAGAAGAAGCAACCCTATGGGTATTGTGGACAAGTGGGCACTCACCCAGAAGGCAACAACTGTCCTGCGTACGGAAAGAAATGTACAAAATGCCAGAGATTCAACCACTTTTCAATAGTGTGTAGAGCTGATACCTCAAGAGACAACAAGAAAACCAAACAGCGCAAACCTGAATGGAGGCAACCAGAGAAGAACAAACAGAAGCACCACATCAAAAGAACCACTGAAGAGCTACCAGACAGCTCAACCAGCTCTGACAATGAGTTTTTCAGCCGAGCAGTTAGACACTTGAAGCAAGTCAAGAAGATCAAGTCAGATGACAAAGACAGAACCTTGACCATGAAGATGGAAGATGTCAATGTAGAAGTAGAGCCAGATAGTGAAGTGGAAGTCAATGTTATGGATGAACATCAGTTCAAAGCACTGACAAACTGCACCAGGAAAAGAATTACATTAGCAACCAGCAGAACAAAGCTGAACACCCTGCAGAGCGAGCCATCTGTGAAAGGAGAGTTCACAGCCACCATTAGGAACAACTTGTGGAACAGTTGCAAGATTTGTGCAGTCAAAGGAAGAATCACCTCCCCACCAATCATCAGCAAAGATACCCTCCATGAGCTTGGAATGTTGCAAATAATAGAGGATGGATATGAGAATGGCCTGAGAATCCTGCCAGACATCAAAGCTGTTAAGAAAGATGAAGTTCTCAGCCTCAAAATCAAGGAAATCACTGACCATCAAAGCCAAATATTTTGTGGCATCAGGAAGATTATAGACAACAAGAATGGCCAGGATTTCTATGCAAAGTTCAGCATGAGACCAGGGGCAGTACCAGTAGCTCAGAAGCCAAGACCAGTTGCATACTATCTGCAAGAACCACTCAAGAAATGGCTGGAGCAGTGCTTACAAGAGGAGATATTTGAAGAAGTACCTGAAGGGGAACCTGTGACATGGTGTTCATCACTGGTGGTTCAACCAAAGCTAAGGTTCAGCGAACTAGACAAGGAAGACCTGGAACCACACATGATCGGAGCCAGGGTAGACCTCAGGGTACTCAACCAATTTATGGAAAGATGCAGGATAACCCAAGGCACCATAGTAGAAGATTTCAAGTACAAATTCCATGACTGCACTGTCTTCTCCAAGCTATATATGAAACAGGGTTACCACCAGCTCCTACTTGACCCAGAATCCAGAAAGGTCACTACCTTCAGCACCCCATGGGGGAACCTGAGACCAAAGCGATTAATCTTTGGAGCAAAGTCATCACAAGACCTCTTTGATGAAGCCATCTACCAGATATTTGGAAACATACCAAGGTGTCTCAATCAGCGCGATGATATCCTGCTTGGTGGAAGAGATATTGAAGAACACATCAAGACACTGGGAACAGTCCTGCAAATAGCAGCAGATTTTGGCATTACCTTCAACCCTGAGAAGTGCCAATTTGGAGTCGAAGAGATTGAGTTCTATGGACATCAATAGACCATTTTACAGTTGTCTTCTTAGTGTCCTGGCCTTTGAGTGGAAGCGAGGTTGAAGTTGACCTTGTTATGAAACAGACCTTGGAGCTTTTCAGATGTAAATTTACCTAGTTAGCATGAGAACAGCATTTTTAACATATGAAAGGCAGAAAGGTTTGTATCAAAGCAAGGTCACCTCCAGCCTCACTTCCACTCAAAGGCAAGGTCACCAAGCACACAACTGTAAAATGGACAATTCACCAAGAATGGATTGAAACCAAACCCAGAAAAAATCAGAGCCATCAAAGAAGCCAGCCAACCAGAGTCAAAAGGGGCAGTGAGAAGCTTCCTAGGTATGACAGGATACCCATCAAAGTTCATTCCAAGGTACTCATCATTGACCGCACCATTGTGAGAACTGACCCACAAAGGCACAAAGTTCAAATGGGGAGAAGAAGAAAAAAAAGAATTTGAGAAGCTCAAAGACAGCATTACAAGCAAAAGCACCATGGCTTATTTCAACCTACCCAGACCAACTGTCGTCAGAGTAGAAGCCAGCTACCATAAGGGACTCTTAGCCGGTTTATTCCAAGAGACAAACAGTGGTCTCAGACTAGTACACTACATCAGCCACACCTTGACTGCTACAGAGAAGAGATATAGGATTTAGCTTTTATCGCCTGGGAGCACCAAGATTCAAGATAATTACAGCATACAAGCCACAACTCCCATTATTTAACAAGGCAAACATGAAGCTTCCCCCCAAATTGAGAAATGGGTCATGGGAATGCAATATGTTGATTTTGAGCTCATCTATCAACAAGGCAAGGATGAGGCAGATCCACTTGACTTCTTATCAAGACACCCTTCACCACAAACAGGAAAGGACACTGTAGAAAGAGTAATCAGGCATGTGGTCAATGCAGAACATGCCGTTGTTGTGGATCAAATCAAGGAAGAAACCCAGAAAGACAACCAACTCCAGAAACTAATTGCAAGAATACTCTAAGGTGACTGGGAACAACACAAGAAAGACCCAGACATAATGCCTTTCTATGGAGTGCGACATGATCTATATGCAGTGGGTGACTTGACCTTCAGAATGAACAGAATCATCATCCCCTCAAGTCTCCAGAGAAGAGTAATCAAAGCAGCGCACCATCTGGGACACCTGGGAATGACAAAAACCAAGCAGATACTCCGGGAAAAGTATTGGTTCCCAACTGTGAACAGTATGATGGTGGAACAAATCATTGGCGAGTGCTATGAGTGCCAAGTGACCACAAAGCAGCACCGACAAGAACATGTCAAAGTCACAGAGATACCCTGAAGAAGCCCTGGGACGTTGTAGCTGTAGATTTTGGAGAACCATACCCTGATGGCCACTACAACCTGTTAGATAGATAAGAGAACAAGATACCTTAAGTTGCAAAGACACACTCAACAGCTTTCCAACCAACCAAAGATAAGCTAAAAACCATGTTCGCCACCCATGGCACCCCCAGGGAGCTGGAGTCTGACAATGGGCCACGGTTTAAGGTGGCTCTGTTGTTATTTTGGGTGCACTCGTCTATGACAAACTTTGTCCATAACTTTTCCAGCTCTAAAGGGTTGCTTCTAAAACTTTGCGAAAACTTACAGCTATTATTTAGCAATAATATGATAGAATTTGATTTTAATGAGAAAAAATATATATTTAGTGATAATAGTTCTGCAAATATTATAAAATGCTCCAAAACCTGCTCAAATCTCCAATGCTGCATTTTCCA
>JAJGOT010000171.1:427500-465000 GCA_022457155.1 Cladopsammia gracilis | reverse complement strand
TACAATATTTGCTCACAAATAAAATTTTATGCGACAATTTGAACCATGCATTTAATTAATGATTTACCATTGCGCCAGGAGAGGTGGGAGCATGGTACCGAGGATAATGTTTTGAATTTTGAATCTGCCATGATGTGTACAAATAATGTCGTAGTCATGAATCTTTGTACAATGGATGTTGTGGTTGGGATTTCGTTGACACACAAACCTTTTCCATCGACAAAGAAGTTGGGTAAGTTTTTCCTCTCTTTTTTTTCCTTTATTTTATCTTCCTCGCTTTGATCAATCGTTTACTTGCATTGATGTTCGTTATTGTAGCATTTTGGTTATTGTTGATCCAAATTTTTTGTCAGAGCAGCTTTCTTTGAACAATTTTTTTGCTAAAACTTCTTAGCTTACCAATCTACTAGTTACCCAAGGTTTTTGCTTATGCAAAATTGTTTCCTTTCAGTTAAAAATGGAATTGTGTGTCCCAAAAGTAATGATCCTGGGTCATTCTTTTGTATGACGACTGCACAAGGACCAACAGGACCATTTCGATGACCGTGCAAAGTGGGATTTCGAATTGCAAGATGCATATGTTCTGCTTTTTGGCTTTGGGGGAAGAACAGTCCCAAAACTACTTCAGTACGATTTGAACGTCGTCCTGTTCTCCCGACATTGTCATTCTAGAGATAGGTACAAACGATTTAACAGCATAGCCACCAGAAATAGTTGGCTTGAAAATTGATGAATTAACGCACAAATTACTGAACGACTTTTCAGTTAGTGTAATCGTTGTATGTGCAGTAATCCCCTGTGCAAATGTGAATTTTAATGAAAAGGCAAAACTGTTAAATCGATATTTAAGAGTTGTTACTGAAAGCCCACAAGTTTTTTATTGGGAACATTATAAATTATTGAATCCTAAGAAACCGGTCCTGCTAGAGGATGGTGTGCACATGAATCGTTATGGGCAATAATTATGCCATCTACTGCAGTTACCGAGGAGCCATTTTAAAGGCATTGAAAGTTTTTAAATCAGTTTAATCAGCCAGTATGATCGGCTTATCAACTTAATTTACGTAAACTTTGTTATTAATGTGAATTTCTTACAGGGAGGTTGGCTGTGCTTCTATACAACAGCATCAATGCGAATAAATATGATTGACATGTTACAGTTGTGTGTTCTTGCGTGGATAATAGCTTAATTAATTTTTATAATTGAGCATATTTAGTCTCAATTGTTGTTATGAGACCACCCTGTGGTTACTGTATTGTTGTTTCATGTTTTGACAATGCCATTAGTTGTGCATCTGTGTCATATTTCATGTCGCATCTGTTTAATTTTGTATTTTTCACTGCAATGTTTTGCATGTATATCTATTTTGACCAGTCTACTGCTTTTCACATACACATTTTTGTGTGGATATATTATTATTTGGCCAGTCTGCAGGTTTGGTTGTCATATTTTTTTCCAACCAGAGGTTGTTGGAATTGTTTTATAGCATTATAGGGACAGGCATGTTATGTTATTGTTATCGGTGACGTATGTAGTCTGCCAAGCCATCACTGCCAGAGTTAATGTTTTTGTCATGTCTGTAATGTCTTGTACTGTGGTTGTTTTTTGTTCTCCATTTGCTTGCATATATTTTGGCCACCTGGATAAATACAATTATTTGGCCCAAGGTGATATTACCAACTTAAAGTTGTTTTTTCAAATTTTCATAGCATGAGAAGGGCATGCCCTTGTTATTGCACCTTTTTATTGTTTGGTGTTATAGATGTTATTGGGATGCCCAATTTGTTTAATTTTCCAAAAGTAAAAACTTTTGTCAAATCCTCTTTCAACTTTATACTGGTGTTAAGTTTCTTTTGTTTTAGAATGTCTCGTAGAGTGTCAACGCAACCACCAAGGCGACCACCTTCCACACTAGATGCTGAAATGAAACCAGCCAGGTGCCAGAGCAGAGTGCAACCACCTGCAGATCCTCTCCCAGGACCTACAAGTAATGTTGATGATCTGGTTGATAAGGTTGCCAATGCTGTCTTGAGCAAGTTACAAGAACAGAATGTTTTTAATCATAATACAGATAACCAAGACTTCTTATCTGCAACAGCACCAGCTGTACAGGGGTTGGTTGTCGCTGAAGCCGATAATAGTGTTATTACCCATACTGAGAGCTCTGATAATATTGCTGCATGTGTCAGTGAATCAGATCAAGCAACAACAACAGCAGCAATAGTACAGGGTTCAGTTACAGCTGTGTTGGATGGCTTATCGGGTGCAACTGGTGTAGTTACTAAAACCAAAGGATATGTTTGTGTCAATCAACATTACCATTGATTTGAATGTTTCTGAAAGGCAACAAACCAAAATTTGGAGTCACGAACATGTGGATTTTGGATTGCTCTTGAGAAATAATAAAGAGCACACCAGTTTTCATCTGTCTTTCTAATGATACTGCTTCTTCCTCTGCAGGGCCAATGATAACATTGGAACCGAATCAAAAGTCGAAGCAGATTCATTCTATTGATATGTGGATCACTGATTTTCAAATTTTTGTTGGGGTGTATACTCAAAAATATCCATCTGAGGCTCCTATGTTCATGAAATATTGCAAAATTATTTCTGACTTGGCAGCGAGAGGCTGTAACTGGTGTTACTATGATGAAAACTACTGTAATCTGTGACAAAAAGAACCCCAAGCTCATTCTTGGGGCTCTGTGCATTGGAAACTATGGATTTGATCACAACCACCTAAGAATAATACTCCTCAGACCAAAAAATTTGAGGGAGATCCAAAATCAAGGTTTCTTGTGCCCAAAGGTTACTGTTGGAAATACCATAAATGCCAGAAATGTATCAGGTGTTCTTTCAAACATTCATGTCCTTTGTGTGTGCAGAGTCACCCAATGGTGAACTGTATCAATTTTCGTCCCTCTAAGGGAAAGCCAGTTTCTGCAACTCCTCCAGCAGCCAACACCAGTAAAGGTAAACAGGCTTGAATGTTTGCTGGAAGGCTATGATTTTCAGAAGAGGTTTTTAGTTGATGGTTTTAAATATGGTTTCTCTATTTTTTCTGTTGGTCAAAGTAGACATTATGAATCTCATAATTTGTTATCAACTAAAGGACAGCCTTATGTAGTTGATCAAAAAATAGCTAAGGAGTTGGATGTCCATAGGCTTGCAGGACCTTTTGATACACCAATTTTCCCTGTTTTCAGAGTATCCCATTGGGGATTGTTCCAAAGAAAACTCCAGGGGATTTTCGTATGATCCATCACCTTTCTTATCCAAAAGGGAAATCAGTCAATGATGGTATTTCTCAGTAGCATTCAAATGTCCACTATGCTAACATTGACAAGGCAATTAAAAGAATAAAACAGTCAGGTGTTGGTTATCTTGCAAAAAACTGATATCAAAAGTGCATTCAGGATTTTACCAGTCAATCCCCAGGATTATCATCTTTTAGGTTTAAAATGGAGGAATCATTATTATTATGATAAATGCATGCCTATGGGATGTGCCAGCTCTTGCAAAACATTTATGGCTTTTAGTACAGCTATTGAATGGATCGCGCAGGATAAACTTAGTATAGCCAACCTTCTACACTTGCTGGATGATTTTCGTCTTATTCAGCCAACTAAGAACAATGTTCAAAACGTCTGCAGCTATTTTTGGATTTATGCAATTTCTTAGGCATTCCCATGGCACCAGAAAAGACATTTGGCCCATCTACAGTTTTGACCTTTGCTGGTATTGAGCTAGACACTATCCGTTGTAAATCTCGCTTACCAGAAGATAAGTTGTTAAAATGTCAACAAGTTATTGCTGCAGTTTTGAGAAGAAAGAAGGCAACTTCAAAGGAGTTGCAGTCGCTTATTGGAGTACTAAATTTTGCTTGTTCAGTTGTTTCACCAGGCCGTTCACTTTTAAGACGACTCATTGATTTGACTATTGGTCTCTGGAGCCCCATAATTTTGTTGGTGTATCTAAAGAAGTTAAAGCTGATTTGCTTATTTGGCAACAATTTTTCAAAGAATTTAATGGTAAATCGTTTTTTCTTCATGATCAATGGGAAAACAGTATGAGCCTCCGTTTGTGTACTGATGCAGCAGGGGCCCAGGGTTTTGGAGCTGTATTTGGATCATGCTGGTGCTATGGTGCATGGCCTAAGGAATGGCTTGGCCTTAACATTGCAGTGCTTGCAATTTACCCAATTGTGCTTAGTTTATATTTGTGGGGTGGCCTTATCAGGGACAAGTGTGTTACGATTTTTACTGATAACGAGGCTCTAGTTCACGTGATAAATAAATCCTCATGAAAGGATAAATATTTGATGATATTTGTCCGTAAACTAGTGCTAGTTTGTTTGAAACATAACATATTATTCAAGGCCAAACATATCCAGGGTTTTAGGAACACTTTGGCAGACACACTGTCTCGTTTTCAGATTCAGTGTTTCAAGAAACTAGCACTGGCTTACATTGATCCAATGCCAACAAAAGTTCCATTACATCTTCCCAACAATTGGCTTCTTTAGTACAGTAACTGTTATCTGCCAGTTTAAAGAGGTCTTCTTTACCAATGTACCATCGTGCGTGGAAACTCTTTGAAGAATTTCAATGAGGAGTATTCCACACCACACATGCATCCTTGCCAATTACACCAGCAAGTTTAGCATTGTTTGTTGCATTTTTATTTGCAAATCATTATGCCTCTTCCACTGTAAATACTTATTGTTTCTGCCCTTGGGTACTATCATCGAGACTTCCAGTTACTCTTCCAATTTTAGTGTGCATTATGCAATTTTCAGCTAGTGTTTGTGCTTCTCAATATCAATCATGCATGTTAAAAGCTATGTTTTCCATGGCATTTTTTGGAATTGTACGTATTGGTGAAATTATGGTCACAAAGCCCTGAAGTATCCACAGTAACCCATTTTATTTAGGACAAGTGGAGAGACAGTTTTGTAAAACGGGCAAGATGGTTTCCTTGGTAGTTACCTTCACAAACTATAAACATAATTATAATCGTGGTGCCTTTTCTCTCATTCTGCATAGGCAGTTTAACACATGTCCTGTGCAATTATTCTTGGATTATTTTAATGTATGGGGTGCTGAAAATGGCCCATGTTTTATTAATGAGGATGGGTCCCCAGTTTTGAGAAGCGACTTTTGTAAAGCGCTTCATACTATTTTCCGACTATGTGGCTTGGACCCCTCGAGGTATAAAGGACACAGCTTCAGGATTGGTGCAACTACCTATGCAGCTGAGCAAGGGCATTCAGACACCCAGATTAGACATATGGGTATATGGAAATCTGATGCATTCAAAAAATATATCAGGGTATCTTCCCTAAAATCTATTAGTTGAATCTTTCCTTGTTGGTTCATGTTGTAGCTTGCAGGGGCAGCACAACGTTTTAAAACCCTTTATCTTGCTGATTTTGATCTGTGTTTATAATGACATTAACCTTTATTACTTTTTACCGTTAGTATTTGTTAATGTCACTGTTCCTGGCATTTGCATAACGCAATAAATGTCACACAACGTGACAAAAGCATATAATAAAAACAACAACATATTTGGTTTGGCGTAATGGGGGGACACAGCCCTGTGGCACGTTATTTGCGACTTCGGGTTAAACGCACAAAAAAAAAGCCTCACTTATCTCCCACTGCACTTGGGAATAGGACAAGAGTATTGGCAGAGCCTTCCTTATCTTCCCAGCACCGCACGGGCTGGATTGGACAAGATTAAGGCAAGGTAAAATATGGCACGAAAAAACTATGCCAAGAGCTTGGGGGAAGTCGCTACGCAGACTTAAACGCACCACAAGGAGTGACCCCAGTTTATTGAAGGAGGCATAAACAACCCTTCTCCAAAGGGAGGGAGGGTGGGAAATTAAACAAAATGTTACAAAGGTACACAATGTACACGTTCGTGCAAGACTGCTAGCATAATAGCCAAAGTTATTGTATTTGCTGCTTTTATAGCCAGACAGTGTCTCGGAGCCTGACCAATAGGTACACTTGTACCATACGCTAACTAGACGCAACGTGCTAAATTACTAACAATGAATAAAGCTTCAGAATAAAGACACCAATGCGAGCAAGGCTTAGATGTATTTCTAGGCTATGTTACACCTTATCAGTTCAACCTTTGGACCTAAAGGCGACTGTACTAAATATATGAATAGGAGGCATTCATTTATGAATAGATGCGTTGAAATACACTGTTCACAGAGCAAGGCTTGCTCATGCTAAAACCCCTGGGGCGTCACGTTCCATTAACTGCATTTTACCATCGCGTGCGGTAAAAGCCATATTATTTTAATTATTTGTCAACATGAAATCTGTGCTGGGGTGGGGAATGCCCCTGCTTTGCATGGGCTTTGGCGGTTTCATTGCCCTCACCTTCGCAGGCAATACATGTTTAATGATAGTTTGTATTGATATTTTGATTTGATATTCTGAGTTTAATAAAGCGGCTATGTGTTAAATGTTTACATGGCCATTTTACTCCATCATGTGTTTTTATTCCCTTTGCAAACAGAGCTCAGCACATATTTCATTTTTTGACTAATTTTGTTTCTTTGCAATTCTGCTGGGGAAATTGAAGCATAAAGGATTGTTGCCTCTTCTATATGTTTTATGATGAAGTTATACCATGATGTATCTCCTTAGCCACAGCCAAGAAAAACAGGATGGCGAGCCTGTACAATCATGACAGAACACAAATACATGCACAATTATAATAAAGAAATATTAATTCCAAACAGAGATCTGTTCCAACCTTTAATGCAAGCATTTTCCTGGTGTGTGGTAAGGTATCATGGTCATCCGTTGAGGCCATTTCATCTGCTACCCTATGAAACACACAAAAATATCATAAAACACACTTCAAACATATATTTTCCGTCCTTAAATGTATATTTTACCAAAGTAATATTAATTTTAAAACAATTAAATATGACTTTTTCCTGCCTGGAGAGATGCTTGATGCAAATGATACCAAGTGACCTTCCTATGAGGAGTTACATTTTAGAATACAGTCATGTAATATAGAGGTAACCAAGGAAGCCACAAAGGAGTAATTACGAAATCGAGTCATCTACTTGAACAGACAAGAAACCTTCAATCTACACTAAGGTTAAGTTTACACTTTTTTACCATATCAACTTCTCTCTGACTGATGTCAGTTATTGCAAGGAGTATATGACTCATGTACATGTATTAACTTGACTTAATTATAGGTAAATACATGTAAGGCCTTTGGGATACATCGAACTAACCATGAGGTTAATTCAGTCAAACCTATTTATTTGGAAATAGGTTCATGGATAGTACGACGTTTGCCGCAAACAAGGTCAACCCTATTCAAAAGGTTCAAGTCCGGAATAAGTTTGACTAGCAAGTTCAGATACAGTAAACACCCGCATTATAAGAACACATGATTTTGGAGGTTAGGCTGATCAGGTTCTTATTTTATCGGGTGCTTAGTGAAAAATCAGCCTGAAGGTGTTCTTAAATTGTTCTTAAATTTTGTTGTTGGAATTCAGAACTGTAACAAAGCAAAAAAATTCTTGAGATTAAATTAGCATATTTAATGGAAAAGAAAATGTAGCACAGTACTGTATGTCTCCCTTCAAGTAACTACAACCGTGGACAAAATAGTTTGGGACACTTAAGAAAATACTACACAATGACAATTTTTTTCGAAGAGAGAAACTATCATTCCATTTCCCAGTCCCCCCTCCCCCCCAATACAAAGTTGAGACATTGTGGCTTGGTTATATGCATAAAACTCAACATTGTATTGGGGGTGGGGAGGGGGAGGTAACGACAAAGTCAATTTGTGGGGAAAAAGATTTCTGACAAAGATTGTCGGAATGTGTTTCTGTTTAAATTGCTCATTTTCGCTAGAAAATAACCAAATATTGTGACTAAAGTGGAGATCTACTGGTTTAAATGTGCGTTAGGGTGTTTAGCATTATAAAAATAAACGTGACATAACAAAATATGGGGGGAGGGGTGGGTTAGTTATATGTAAGTGACATTATAACGGAAACAGGTCTTGGTTTGATATAATGCAATCGGTCTTTTATTTTTTAAAGTCGACCTTATGGCCAGTGATGACCATATCACTCTAGGAAGAGAAATGATGAATTTGCAATAAATGTTATTCCTATTTGACCAAGCAAATGCTCTACATGGGTAAGGTTGTAAACGAATTTTTGTTGTAAGAATCCCCCAAAAAGTTAAATAGTCGCTATTTTTTGTCTCTATGAGGCTAAATTCAGGCTTCAATTAAAAAAGTTTTGTTTTCCCAGAAACACAATTTAACATGCTAGCTTACCGGAAATTTGAAACCGGATTTAAAGTCACGCATATCATCTGTCATTATTAATGAGTAACGACAACAGTGCTCCGCAACAGTACTCCACCAGCATTTTCTTCTTTTCTCTTGCTCGAGCACCGAAAGATAGCCACGAAAGCAGTTAAAATGTTTAAATCTTGTTAGAAGAATTGTTTACGGAGGTAGTTTGTATCAGTACTGCACGTTTTATTCCATTTTCAACAGTGCTCCAGCATATTAGCGTTAAAGTAAGCAAGAAATCAAATATTTCTCATCTTTGTTATGAGGGAGCACTGTTGATAAAATTACAAATTCAACAACTGTTCGAGAGTTTCGAATGTAATTACATTGAATAGACTATTTCTCATATATTGCAATAGAAAACGTTAGTAAACGCACGCATTTTCTGTTGTTCGGCTTGAAATTTCTTGTGAGCACTGTTGAATTTCAGTGGAGAACTGTTCACACGCACTTCCGGTGCTAACACAAATGTGTATTTTTTCAACATTTAGAGGTCTTTTTTTCTTTTCAATCGCATTGCTACTGGAAAAACACACTTCTTTCATCATATAGACAACCTGCTTTTCATCCGTAATAGCAACAGTTCCATATTTGCGCTTCTTATGACTCAAAAACAAACTATACAAAGTTCATGAAACGCGATGCTTGAAATTTGAATAAAAAACACCCAAAAACTATGCTTTATGTGACCCAAAACTATAGTACTTACGTTCACGATCACATGCGGCACCTACTTCCACCACCGGCTCTCTATTTATGCTGCTAAAGGCTTTTTTTCAAGCGACGGACCTCTCTCTTTCAAAATTCTCTCTCGGACAACCGTGGACAAAATAGTTTGGGACACTTAAGAAAATACTACACAATGACAATTTTTTTCGAAGAGAGAAACTATCGTTCCATTTCCTAGTCCCCCCTCCCCTCCAATACAAAGTTGAGACATTGTGGCTTGGTTATATGCATAAAACTCAACATTGTATTGGGGGTGGGGAGGGGGAGGTAACGACAAAGTCAATTTGTGGGGAAAAAGTGTCCCAAAATTTCTGACCAAGATTGTAGATCATTTGAATGGAAAAAAGCTCAAAACAAATGCAAAACAGCATCACAGCTGATGAGCTGTAGTTATTTGGCAGCAGGCCTTCTGTATGATCTGAAATTTTTTTAATGTCTTATCCATTTTATAAGAACATTTTATATTTCAAGGGTGATTTTGTTCTTATAAAAATGGTGCTTTATTTGCAAAATTTCAGCCTGATGTTCTTAATCCATGTGTTCTTATATGCGGGTGTTTACTGTATTATGACTCTGGAGCGACTTTGTGGCAAACGTAATTAATAAATTATGCAAAACATTAAATGAATCATGCAAATCATATGGATCGGACCAAAGTCTTGAAAACAGAGTCTTCCCCATCTACATCTGCCTCCTATGCCAATTATCCATGTGCAACCAATACTCCATTTTTGAAGATGACGAAGATGCACCTGGCTGGACTGCCGGCAGAAGTGTTGGATATTGTAAATGCTGCACTAAAGATCGCAAACAACGTGCAAGTCAACAACAGGCTGCCAAAGAGTGTTGCACTGACGAGGAAAATAGGTAAGAATATATTTGGCCAAGTTCAATTTATTTTACAGCTATGAATTAAATACACAAATTCGGCTAACGCATTGTTGTACCCAATTCAAACCTTCTGGGAATAACATCATTTGTTTGCAGTATTTCCATATAATTTCCATGTCAATGCTTCATTGATATGGAAATATGATGAACAAAAGGTTCTAATCCCAAAAGGTTTGAATTGGGTACAACAATGCGTTAGCCGAATTTGTCTATTGCATTTGCCTCAAGAACAAAATTATCACAAAGGCACAACGCCGTTATGGTTGTATAATCTAGGTCAGCGGTCACACAATTGTATAGCTGGTGACCCTGGGGCAAGCCCTCGTGGTCAGCCATCTTGTTTTGTTTTTCATGAGTATTAAATCCTGGCCTTGCGTTGGATCTTAGTCTATTATCTATTGCCGCAAAGCAAAAAAAAAACATCACATATGATCATAAATTCTTCTGTGATTTTTTTGCTTGAGATAATGAATGTTTTTGTCCATTTATAGTTTGTGAAATGATGGTTATGCAATAATAATTTGATGGTTTCCTCTTTTATTTATCTTGTAATCACATATGGAAGAAAGACAGATCACTATGATAATAAACAGTTTGTTGTTAAAATAATTGTGAAAAATTATTTGTCAATGTTTCAGTTCAATACAGATGCAGAATGAAATTAGTAGCAATGGGACCAAGAGGACAGGGCACCACCTAAAAAGAAAAAGAAGCGTGCAGGCCCAAGGGGCAAATGGAGCCAGAATATGGTGGATGATATCGTGGATATCATAACAATAATTTATATTACAAGAGAAAGCTTAACACCAAAAATCAACAAAATGGGGTAGTGTACAAGAAAGTGTTGCGCAAGCTAAGGGACAGGGCATCAAAGAGGGGGTATGATGCCTCTCCTTTCACTGTCCCTTGGATATGAACATTAAGAAATGCGTAGGTGACCGCAACTGGGGTGAAGCGATTTCAGGAAAATAAAGAATATGGGGTGTGGTTTGACCATCTCTTTGAATTGGTCAAGACGCGATTGGTGTCAGGCTGATTTGGAAACAGAGACTTCAGCCAAGTTTACTAACGGCGATGAGGAAAAGTTGTCTGACACAACAAAGATCCTACAAAGAATATATTTGTCCCGGTTAAGGAGGCAGTACCCAAAAAGAAAAAGGGCAGCAAAGGACTTGTATGTCAAACAATCGATATGCTGAAGATGGCTTTAAAGAATGACAGCAAAGATGTTTTAACATTCCTGAAAGAGGAGAGTGAGAAATCTCAAGCACATGAACTACAAATGTTCCAGTTTTGTTTCAAGATAGCTCCCAGCCATCTTTCGATCCTAACCAGGTGTATAGCCCATATGCAGTGCTGAGTGTCACAGCCACTGGTGGTGGTATGCCAAGCTACATATATGGTGGGCAGACAGCATTTAGACCCATGCCTGGACGTCACAGATTTTATCCATCAATGTCTACTCTCAAACATATCACACGTCTGCGCCCATACCAGCCCCATACCAAGCTCCAGACAATGCAGACGATATAGATAATATTATTAATTTTTTGCCACTTAGCCCATCCCCTTTTTTTCTCCGTTTACCGTCGTCCCACCGACCCATATTTTTGCGTTTTTAAAAAAAAGTTATGAGGAAAGTATAAATGACCTAGTGAAACAATTTTTCACTTTTAATCTGAAATATCAACATTGTTATTGCCGTACAGACTTTCAGTTTCAACTTTAACTACAGAGAAAACATGACACTCTTCCACAGGAGAGGCTTTCTGTCTGTGTGGGAGGAAACTCTGCCCCCTGCCACTCGACTCTTTCTGCAGCTTGAGACTGGATTTTTGCCGGCAGCTGCACACTCCTGGCACACAGACTCTCGTCTCGTCATTGATACTTGCATCTGGCTAAAAAGCCCCACACCAACAGCAAATGTCTTCAAACTCGTGGCATGAATAATAAAGCTTTTCCACTGGGTCGGCACATGAAATATCTTGCATGAAATATCTGTGGCCACCCACGGAAAGGAGTCGTGCAGGTTTGTCAAACCCCCTTTACAACAAAGGTGCTTCAAAGGAACATTACAAAGCACAACGAGATTGACCGCCCGTCCACGAAGTTAAATGTTGATGAGAAGTCAAAGTGCATTGTGAAGAAAGAGCGTAAAATAGGGTGGCAGGCCTGCACGACTCTTACCTTGTTTTTTTTAATGCCATTTGCTCCTTCTATATGTTTTGAATGGGTATTCTTCATTTAGCCGTTTGTTAAGGAGGATTTTAGTGACTGTAGACTGAGTTTTAAAACCTTTCAAAAACTGCGTGCAACGGACTAGAGGTCAAGTCTGTCGGTTTTGGTTTCCCGTGGTGTTGCACTTGTAGATTTTGACCTAATTTTAGCGTCCTTTTTTGCCTGGTGGTTGGTGTGTTGTTTTTGCCATTGATATTGGCATTTAGATTTTTATGTAGGAAAGGTTTGAATTCTCTAACTTTTCTCTCTAAAAACAGGACATGACAGGATCTGAAATGATCTGTTGGCCGTGAATGTCTTTCCTGCTATTTATGTCATGCTGGGCCCAGCGTCTTGTTGTTTCTAGGCTCCAAGGCACTGACGCTTGGGTACCTGGCCTTCTAGTTCCAGATTGCTCCTGATTTTTTTTTTAAGATTTTTTTTTTAATCCGACCAATGAATGCAGTGTGCAATACCATTCTCCTCTTTCTGTTTTGGACTATCCTATTCCAAAGAAATGCCCATCTTGAATTCCCCCATCAATGCAAGTGTGTTACAATACATAATACAAACACAGCCATGTGTGAAAAGTGGGAAAATGTGCTCCTGTGTAGAATTAATTAGGCGCGAGTGAATAGAAATATACATTGGTTCGACATTTGCTGCCACGTTGGCTCTTAAGTCGATCTTCTACTGACTTAAATTAATTTTAATAGGATGGACGCGACTTTAGTTCGACGTATGCTGCAGGCCTAAGAAATCCTTTGGAAACCTCACTGAAACACACACTGTTAATCTCTATAGATTACTTTTAATATATTTTTGTATTTATTTTGCTAAAATACTTGTCTACTTATTAATGTATGTTCATGTTGTACTTTGTGTGATTAGTTGTAGGGTGAGACCATTTTCATACAAAAATAAATTCTGATTACTGAGTAATTTGTTATAATATGAAAAATTGTAAAGTACTAAACTGTCAATAACCTTTTTTACATGATGGCAGCAGTGGCAGCAACAAAGGCAATGATAACTATCACTTTATATTTTGTCTAACTGATCACTATTATTCTGAAAATTCAACTTCTGTTTAAAGGAAAAAAGCAGCTTGATCATATAGAAATGTTAACTTTTAAATGTAACAGTAAGGTCTTCATTTACTACTAACCTATCATAATCATCAGGATCACAAATGACAGTGACACGCGCATGATTCTTTGCTGCAGCTCTTAAAAGGGTAACACCACCTACAGATCAACAAACAATACATGAAATTGTATTTGTACTCACCTTCTCTTCTCTGACTGGCTGAAAGCCTACAGCTAATTTGCAAACAAGCACATGTGATAGCAATGGAAAACAGAACTCGGAACCAGAAGTTTATTTACACAATAACATTTTGTAAATTAAGCTGTTAGCTGAAGAATGATCAAAGATAGACAAAGCTGAAAGAAAAACCTCTGGTGCAGATCAGCTGTTCAAAACAAACTGCCTTATAGTTTTTATAATGCAAAATTATTGCCAAGTACAGCAGACAAAATGTTGGCAAGATGGTTATTTACAAGTTCCTGGACAGATGTAAAGTGTAATCAGTTTGAAGAATAAATGATTTATAGGAAAATTAGCTCATGAATGAATCAACTTCCTAAGCATTCAAGCTTTTAATTTCCACTTCCAGTGGTAGGATCGATAAACTTTACGACCTCACTTCCGCTAGAACGAGTTGACTGTGCTTCAAGACGACCCAACTCAGTTTGGGTGTATTGGATATCGGTGTTGCTGACAACCCTGAAGTTACACACAAACACATATACAAAAAAAAAAAAAAACAATCCCAATGGGATCAGTGTTGTCAAAAAAGCCAAATCAGGCAAACATGGCATAATTTTTATGGTTCCAAGATAGCATTAATGATGAACCTTTCACATCTTTTACCAAGATTTTACCCTTGACCGACAATAATATTGTTGATGAACGCACATGAACATATGAAATAACCATATATATGTTAACTGCGAAAAAAACATGAGTGAATTTTTTAGTAAAGCAAAATCTGCTCTTGGGCTTATTAGATATGCTGCAGGACAAAACATCAAGCTTAGCAGCCTGGTGTGCCTAAGATATTTCATCAGACCATGTCAGGCATCTTGGAAGAATTTAAAAATGTTCATGTTTAAGTGTAAAAAATTTATTAAAAAATTTACAAAAAAGTTCCAAGAATGGTTGACATTGACAATGGAAGAATGGTTGACATCCTCATCCATGGGAGAAACCAGGCTGAATAGCTGTGTCTGGGCAGTTTTACACTGTCTACAAGCCGTTGGACTCACTTTGAACATTTAGAAGTGCGAGTTTTGGCAAGGATGAATCAAGTTCCTGGGGTGAATTGTCAATGCACATGGAATTCATAATGATTCACATAAGACCAAGACCAATGCCAAGTTTACAACTCTCTCCAATACTACAGACCTACAATGCCTTTTGGGGATGGTGTCAATCAACTGGGAAAATTCATCCCAGGACCAGTGGACCTCAATGAGACCTCACACCAACCATTATACAAGGAAACCATGTGGTACTGGGGAGAAGCTCATCAAATTATTTAAGGTTACAGTGTACCTTCGGGGGTGTCTCCAGTATAACAGCTCTAGCATCTTAAGATTACACTTAATATACCTAAACCCAGATATCAAATTAAAGCTTATGGAGCTGGCTATCTAAATATGGAAACCATTTAGTAATAAAATGAATTGTCGAATTTTTTACGACGTCTAAATTCGAACGTCCGAATCAGCTTTAAAACGCTATAACTCAAAGCGATTATTATATTTTGCTAATTTGATTTGTTCTCGGGTTTCTGGACACGAAGTGCTAAAAAAACGTGTCGGCGATTTTCCATATTCAATTGCAGCGAAAAGTTACAGAATATTTTCGAAAAGGGGAGAAAAAAAATTGGAATGATCGCACGGAAATGCCTCTTGACGAAAAAATTTTCGGAATTAAGAAATTCGCTGACACGTTTTTGTTGATTATATGTTAGCCTAGCTTCTGTCCAAATTTAAGGAAAATCGAACAAATTCCCTTTGAGTTGTAGCTCTTTAAAGTGTCCCCAACAAGCGAAAAATTAACTTTGAGAAAACGGCGCTTAAAAAAACATATCGCTTAATAAACAAACTCTGCCCACAAAAGTTATACCGTCATTTCTCCGTCAATTTTCACTATTTTTCGATACTTTTTTCTTTTTGGATGAAAGTTCATTCTGTAAACTTTATTTTAACGCCAAAATAAATTTTCAATAAATTTTCGATCTGAAGGTACACTGTAACCTTAACATTTGATTACTATTCAAGATGGGTTGAGATCAAATGTCTCAAAACCCAAACCACAGAGAGTGTCATCAAAGGCTTTGGCTCCAAGGCTCCAAGGAACTATTCATGACTCTTGGAATTTCAGACCTTATGATTTCAGATAATGGAGCACAATTCAGTGCAGATTCCTTCCAAGCATTTGCTGATAACTATGGTTTTGTCCCTAAGGAAAATAGGGAAGCTGAAAAGGCTTTTTGAATGAACTGTTAAAGACCGTCTATCTATCAAGATGTTTGCACGCATTAATAGAGGTTTGTTATGATTTGAAACCTCAATTTTTGACGGCTTTTTTGGGTCCCGTTAGCATCCTTCTCAATCTGAGCCATTGATCCTGGTTTTTAAATGTTTATCATTTGAAATTTAAAGATTGGTTATCAATCTTCTGTGGGCGGCACGGTGGTCTAGTGGTTAGCGCGTCGGACTTTCAACCGGAAGGTCGGTGGTTCGAGCTTGGTCTCTCCCGTCGTGTTGTTTCCTTAGACAAGAAACTTTACTCCACACTGTCTCTCTCCACCCAGGTGTATAAATGGGTACCGGCGATAAAATGCTGGGGGTAACCCTGCGATGGACTAGCATCCCATCCAGGGGGGAGTAGCAATATTCCTAGTTGCTTCATGCTACAGAAACCGGGTTAAGCTCCGGCTGTATGGGCCTTCTGGCTCGAGCGCGACTTTTATCAATCTTCTCTCACACGACAATATTTGGTTAGAAAACTTTCATTTATGTTATTTTGGTCACTTGAACGATGGCCAGTAAAAGGAGTAAGTCTTCTCAGTAAAACTCAGGACAAGCCTACCGGACACTGACCTACTGGATGCAGCACAAAAAGCTTTTAAGAATTCCTATTACTAACTAAGATCATAGGAATGTATGGCACTATTCCCATGGTTATATGAAACTGGGTGCAAGCGAATTTCCATGATTTTCAAGGCCTGGAGAATATCCCATTTGCTGAATGCAGTGCATAAGTTTAGTAAGTGACCGTGCATTGAATTGACTTGTCTGAGATACCGAGAAGGGAGTGATTAACTCATTTTTTTTTTCATGCTTACTGTGGGGTAAAGCGTTTTATATAGTGATACTGACAATAGTAGCAATCCAACACATTCTGGTGACGACCCCTACATAACAGCTGCTACATGTATACAGGGCTTGAAAAAAGTCCTGTCCAGTCGTCCGGGACAAGTAAATTTTTGTGCAAGTAACTTTCCCCACTCACTTGGACGACAGGCAAGGATATGGACAAGCTGCCCATGAACTAAGTTTAAGTAACAATTTATAAAAACTTGTCTGGGCAAGTAAAACTCAAGACTTGCTTGCTCAAAGGGCAAGTTTAAATTTTACTTTTTTTGAGCCCTGTATAGCTACAAGTTTTTTTTTAAAACCAGACATGACTTTTCAATATATATAACAATAATCACAAAACTGCAAATACTATATAATAAAGCAAATGCATCTAAGTTACCAATGTCAATTTCCTCCACAGCATCCTCCACAGTGCAACCTTCCTTTGCAATTGTTTTCACAAAAGGATACAAATTACAAACCACAATTCTGCAAAACAAGAGGTACACAAAGTCCCCTTAGTACTTGTTCATTAAAGCTTTGACCTTAACTGAATGATTACTTCACAAAGTGTAATTGATGTGGCTCCAATACCAGCAAGAGGGTATTATCAAGAGATCATAAACTGTGATATTGGCAGTTTGTCAAAGGCAACCATCCAAGTAGTAGTTCTGAAAAGAACTGTTTTTGTTGACAATGACTGACATTTTGACAACCTGAGTGGAAGTCATCTTCAGAGTCATGGAACCTATGCCTGTCATTTTTCATGGTCATGGCTAGCGGAATGTTTCGCGGCCGCACGTGTGCCAGCCCTCCGTCGCCGTCGCACAGGACCGGACTACTGTAGCTCCGTCACGCAGGACTAGCTCGCGGGCACGTATGATGTCGCAAAACGTGTAGCTTAAATGACCTTAAATTCAGTTGTATTAATTTCTTGAATTTCATCGAATACACGGCTCGGCCTCAATGCGATATAAATGGTACGCGTTTTGCTTTTAAACATAAACTAATGGAGATTTGAATGAATTTTTTCGAAAGAAGATTGTGTTGTCCATTTTTGTGTTTGTTCATTCATTACATAGATTGAAAAGCGATTTTATGTAAACAAAACAAGACTTACATTTTATACTCACGTCGCCTTATGCAAATATGTTTGTGTATTTTTGCAATTTTGATTTCCAAATCAGTTTCTTGGGCATTTTTTGACAAGCAACAACTGTATTTTATTTGTAACATAGTCGTAATGGTTAATCTAGACGGAGGTCTAAATGTACTGTGCAGACGGTCAGGTAATACTGTTTTTGAGAATTGCTAAAATTGAAAAATAGCCCGGTCGTCAATCTTAATTCTTGTGTTTCCAACCTTTTTAAGTTTCATCTTAGTTAAGCTTGTTCAGAGGGTCTTCAGAGAGCTTTGCTGTTAGGCTAAGCCTAACTATATATATTATACTGTCTGTTGATGGTATTGGCATCTCTGGCTGTTGCTGTCATTGGCCAGTAAAGCTATGACTCAAGTGACCACTGATTAGACATCAACTTTGATCTGTTAATTGATAGTGGAATTGTCACTGGCCTGTTGTCAGTCAAATTAATGTCAGCAAGTTCAGTCTATTGTTTGTCTGTTCTATTAATGTCATTGATGTGTCATTTGTAAGCCACAGGCAGCTGTTGGTATCAGTTCAACGTCAGTGATCTTCGTTCTAAGTTAGTATAAAACCAGCTTTCTAGAGTGAGTCATTATTTGCTAGTGGTCTGTTCTAAAGGAATGCACTCAGCAGAGTCCCAGTCAACTCTGTTTTTAGATGGATGAAATTGGAATTTGTTGCGGTGCATGAATATTTAATTGCAACTTACTTTTGAAAATGAATC
Organism: Cladopsammia gracilis; assembly: GCA_022457155.1. NCBI lineage: Eukaryota > Metazoa > Cnidaria > Anthozoa > Scleractinia > Dendrophylliidae > Cladopsammia > Cladopsammia gracilis. Next base: position 446,497 of record JAJGOT010000171.1, on the reverse strand, counting down.
AAGAAATCTCAAGAAAGTCAGCAAAGTGGGACTTGGTGTCTCAATAATAAATAACACAAGCTTGTGGATAAGGTACATGTAGGTGTGTACTTGCCTGATATATTCATATCCTAGCTTTTGCATATCAGATTTATCAGTTTCAGATAGTCTGGCAAGAATTCCTAAAATGAAAAATATTAAGGTTAAAATCACAGCTTAAAGTGCCTATGAAACATTTTTTTTATACAGTGAAAGTAATTAAAAATTACTATTTTTTACCTCAATTTAAAGGATTTATAATGTTAGAGACACCGCAAAATGCTTTTTCAATGGTCCCATGTTAGATGATTCAATCTCTGATGGCGAGATTCTATCCTCAAATTACACGGTTGTCAGACGAGATAGAAAGATTAATGGTCGCTCTGGTGGAGGAGTTCTTATTGCAATGCGTGATTATATCAAAGCCGTTCCTCGTGACACCTCACAATACGACTCAGAGTTCATTTTCGTCGACCTGCTTCTCTCTCATAATCGTAAAGTTACATTGGGTGTTTTTTATCGTTATCGTCATTAAGCCTTTAGAAGATCTACAGGCTGTTTTACAAATGTTCTCAGCGAACGAGTTGATTCTTCTCGGTGATTTCAATCTTCCAGAAATTGACTGGTTGCATACGAGAATTCTGAGGCAATCTGATGTCTATACATTATTCATGGATATTGTTCAAGATAACTTTTTGACCCAATTGGTAAAAGAACCTACTAGAGAATCGAATATTTTGGACTTAGTCCTTACAACCTCACTTGATTCTATAACTGACCTATCCATTGGAGAACCTTTTTCAGACCATAATTTTATCAATTTCTCACTCTCCGGTAAACCTCATGTTCAACGGAAATCGCAGAAACTGTTCTATTGTTATGGTAAAGCTGATTGGGACTATCTGAGATCCTTACTATCCCACATTCCCTGGGACTGCGTTTTCTTTGATGATAACATTAATCAAAACTGGGCTTGTTGGAAAGACTTACTATTCACTGCAGTAGATGAATGTATTCCCAAACGCAAGGGGAACAAGAAACCTAATGCTCCCTGGATCACCAAGGAACTTATTACCTTGCCAAAAAGAAAAGATCTTTGTACAAACATGCTCGCAGAAGTAACAAAACGACCATTTGGGAAAAATACCGCCGATTGAATATTCTGTAAAGAATCTCTGCAACACAGCTCGATGGGAATACATTGAAAAACTAGCCTCTGATCTTAAAGAAAGTGAAAACCCAAAACCATTCTGGAATTTTGTCAAGTCTAAAAGAAGAGGAACTAACAATCTTGTTTCATTAAAAATCGACAATGCTGTTGTGACCGACGACCTCTGTATTGCTCAGAGCATGAACTCATATTTCTCCTCTGTGTTTACCGTCGAAAATTATGGTATGGTAATTTTCCTACTCCAGATTACGTTGTTGTCAAGAAACTTGAAAATATTAATTGTAGTGCTGATGAAGTAAGATGCCTCCTTTTGAAACTCAAGCCTAATAAGTCCCCTGGGCCTGACAATATCGCCCCTTGCGTTATGAGGGAATGTGCATTGGAATTAGCACCTTCACTGGCGCATATTAAACAAATCATTTTCCTCCTAATGAATGGAAATGCGCTGATATCACACCATTATACAAGAAGGGCTCTAAATCTCTCAGAGAAAATCACCGCCCAATCTCTCTTACTTCTATTGTTTGTAAAATCGGTGAAAAAAATTGTTTTTGATAGGTTGCATAAGTTTTGGCAAGAAACTGGTTTGATAAATAAATTCTGAAAAGAAGATCCACCGTAACACAATTGTTATCATCGTTTAATGATTGGGCTAAGTCGCGTTATTTGTCTCGTCCAACCGACGTGGTTTTCCTTGACCTGGCCAAGGCATTCGACAGTGTTCCTCACGAGCGGCCCCTGCTGAAGTTGAAAACAAATGGTATCGACGGCTGCTTGCATGCCTGGCTCAGGCACTTCCTGACAGGACATAGGCAGCGCGTCATTTTGAGGGGAACTAGGTCTGATTGGTCAAGTGTTACCTCTGGTACTCCACAAGGGACCATTCTCGGCCCAATGTTATTTTTTTATTTATATCAACGATATAACAAATTGTGTCTCATCAACTGTGAAACTTTATGCTGACGATACAAAGATCTATCGTCAAATAGTCGACCCTATTAATGATCCTCAGCTTTTACAAATGGATCTTTCCAACTTAATAGAATGGGCACGCAAGTGGCAGTTACGGTTTAATGCGGACAAGTGCGAATCTATGCGCATAACTCATACACGCGATAAGTCTATTACGCAATATATGTTAGATAAGCCTTTGAAAGATGCGAAGAGCTTCAAAGACCTAGGCATTACAATATCGAAGGATCTCTCATGGGATAATCATATTACTATAACTGTGAACAAAGCTAACAATCTATTAGGTTTAATTAAACGTTCTGTTGGCACCACCAACGTAAATGTTTTCTCCACACTGTATTTATCTCTGGTACGACCAATTCTTGAATACGCTGTACCCGTTTGGTGCCCTTACCTCGTCAAAGACATCCGTGCTTTGGAGAGTATAAAGAGAAGGGCATCCAGGTTAGCACTTAATCAACACAAAGGAGAAATGCCTTATGTCGATCGTTGTAAATTGTTGAAATGGCCGTCGCTATCTGACCGTAGAAATTATCTATCTTTAATTGAGTGCTACAAGTTCGTCTTTGGATATTATCATTTGAATTTTTATGATTTCTTTGAATTCTCAAAAGTTGGGTCAACTAGAAAGAATCACTCCTACAAACTGTATGTTAAAAGCGCAAGACTAGATTGCTACAAATATTCTTTTTTTATTAGAATAGTTTCAAAATGGAATGATTTACCAAGAGACATAGTAGAAGCTGAAAGCCTTCATCATTTTAAAAATAAGCTTTATCATTATCTATTTAATAAATTTTAAACTAAAACTGTCCTTTAATTAAAACCTTGATGTTTGAATACTTGTATTGTGTTGTATTTATTTTTATTTTATTTTATTCTATTTAGTATTTTCTATTTCTGTTTGGGAGTTCTAATATAGGGCTAACCTCTCAACTCCCTTTTCAAGATGTCTTTCAATATTATGTTTTTCTTGTAAATTAGGTTATTTACATCTTGAATAAAGTTAGTATGTATGTATGTATGTATGTATGTAATACAGGGGAGTGCTAAGGGCTAAATACTATCGATCAGTGCTTAACCATAAATACGCGTATTGCAGATGAGTGTTTAAACCTTAAAGGTTTTTCTCCAATTTTTTCAGGGGCATACAGTCTTTTGATTAAACGTTGTCATTGAAATCGGTCTCATCCCTACGCGACCAGACCGAAAAGGATTATGGAGATAAATCAATTTACATTCAATAGCTGCACATTATCAAAATACGGAACATCCTTAACGGAATATGTATCGAAGCGACTCTTGTCTTTGCGTAGCACGCGAAGACAAACGTGAGTTTTGTTCTCCATTGTAAACGCGATAGAGAATAATTAATCATGCATTTTAATTCACCCATACTCCCTTTCGGTATGGTCGCGTAGGGATAAGACCGATCAGTGACAACGTTTAATCAAAGAACTGTATATTGTGAGCAAATGCAGTCTTCAGTAGGTGTTCATTTTTCCATGAGATGCATTCCCTTTGGCAAACTTTGGGGAGAATCAGTTGCTATGGTAACGAGATATAATGTTATAAGTAACAAGAGGTCAAGCCATTTTTGAATAAAAATGCATGTTTTCACCTTTTTTGTTGGAAAAAAAGAAACATAAAATGCTACCAAAAGCAGGGTTCTCCTTATCAGGCGGTAACCGGTAAAATTTACCGCTTGAAGCAGCACTTATTACCGCCTGTAACGCTTGTCCCCGGAAACTTTTTAAGACACACAGTTTTCCCTTTACCGCTTAGCAAAAATCCCTTACCTGCTGAGCTGAAATTTAGGGAGAACCCTGCAAAAGCAGCAAAATTTCTAATTATATCATATTTCAACTGTAGTAAAAAATATTTTCAATTTCCACGTTTTTTTTGTTGATAAATTTGAATTTTGAGTAAAATCCAAGATATTCCCAAATAGAAAAGGAGGCCCTGGGTGTGGTGTGGGCATGCAAAAGGTTCCATGCATATGTTTACGGAATGAAGTTCATGGTAGAGACCGACCACAAGCCTTTGGAGACCATATATGGCCCGCGATCTAGACCATGTGCGCGGATAGAGCGATGGGTTCTCAGACTACAGCCGTATGACTTTAGTGTTACATATAGACCAGGGCGAGGGAACATCGCTGACCCATTATCGCGACTACTACACAAGAGGCAAACAAGAGCATGGTATGGAAGAATATGTTAGATTTGTTGCTGTAAACGCCACACCAACAGCACTGACAACGCGTGAGATAGAAGAAGCCTCTGCTGTGGACAAGGAACTGACAGAAGTAAGAAAGGCGATCACAACGGGGCAGTTTGACGAGTGTAAGCAATACATGGCAGTGGCCGGGGAGTTATGTGTCATCGGTCAGCTTGTGCTTAGAGGCAGTCGCATCGTTATTCCCAAGAAACTACAACCAAGAACCCTAGCTCTCGCTCATGAAGGCCACTTGGGAGTTGTTGGCACAAAACAAAACCTCAGGACCAAAGTTTGGTGGCCGGGTATGGATAAAGCAGCTGATAGACACTGCAGTACAAGCCATGGAAGTCAGTTGGTGGCACAACCAGATCCTCCTGAACCAATCCGGTCCACAACATTACCAGATGGACCATGGCAAGACCTAGCAGTTGACCTTATGGGAGCACTGCCATCCGGACATTCATTGTTGGTAATTGTCGATTACTATAGCCGATTCTATGAAGTTGACATCATGCAGTCCACTACTGCTGAAAAGGTTATTGACTGCTTGGCAGACACTTTCTCCAGACATGGGTTACCAGTCACCATTAAGTCAGACAATGGTCCCCAATTCAAGTCAAGCGAATTTAGAGAGTATTGTAAGCAGCATGGCATAACGCATCATAAGGTTACTGCCAAGTGGGCACAGGCCAACGGAGAGGTAGAGAGGCAGAATCGATCACTCTTAAAATGACTCCAGATTGCTCAAGCAGAAAACAAACCATGGAGAGCAGAATTATGAAAATATCTGACCTCTTACAGAAGCATCCCACACACCACAACAGGAAGGAGTCCAGCAGAACTGCTATTCAACCGGAAAGTCAGAGGAAAGATCCCAGATTTGAGCATTGACCATGCTTATGACCAGGAAGTACATGATCACGACGCTGAGCAGAAAGCCAACACCAAAGACTATGTAGACACAAGCCGCAAAGCCAGTTACTCCAATGTGGAAGTAGGTGACGAAGTCCTGGTCCAACAAGATAAGACTAATACACTCAGTACGGCCTTCAACCCAAACCCCTTCAAGGTTGTCAGCAAGAGTGGCAACAGTGTCATAATAGAAAGTCCATCAGGCAGCCAGTACTCCAGGAACACAAGTCACATGAAACAGTGCGTCAAGGAGGAGGATTCCCCAACCTCACAAGAATCAGAAGTCTTGACAACACCAGCTGCACTACCCACAGACACACCAGTTACAGGGCTGCTGAACAACAAGGAACACTTTGATCCACAGGGACGCAGCGAAACGAAATCCGAGACATCAAGTATCTTGTGACCACAGAGGGCACGGAGGTTGCCGGAGAGATTCAGAGACTATGTTGTCAACTTTCTAAAGAGAACATAAACATTGGACATGTTAAGTTATGTTGTCAACTTTTAGATACTATGTTGTTAACTTTCTCAGTCATTTGGTTGTAGCCAAACTCCACCAGTTTGAAATGTTAAGCCTTATTTGTTGCATATTTTCACAAGCTACTTGCCTAACTTTTATTGTTAGCACGTTTGGAAACACTTGTTTGAATAGAAGAGCGTTTATCTGAGAAAAGGAGAGATGTAATGTATTAGCCCGCAAGGTATGCTGGGGGGAAAAAGACCATGTGCTTTGGATAGCGGCGGCCATGATTAAAGTTGTTTGACTTAAATCTGTCTGTCGAGTTGAATATTCATAAATATTGATCCAGGGAACACTACAACGAGGATGCTAGGATGATGAGTGGCAGAAAAGGTTCATACAGTACCTGTATTGATGGAGAGCCTGCACATCATGGCTTTCTCTCTGCTTGTGTTATAGTAAGCTGGAAATGAGGGGTGCTTTCCATTAACAGGATCCATCCAGTTGGAAATTTCATGCATAAACATTAATGACTTAACTTGTTCTTGTGGAAGGAAAAGCTAAAAATGCAACCCACATCAGTTGCCAGATCTTTGTTTACGTTTACTTGGTTGGGCAGACTTTGGAAAAGTGGACAACATCATGAGAAGCCGCAAGCCAAGTATGAAGATCAAGAGGAAGTTACAGGATGAGTATATTCTGCAAGTAATGACCTACGGGTGCGAGACATGGGCATTGAACAACGCTATGATAGAGAAGCTTGCGGTCGCACAGCGAAAGATGGAACGTATAATGCTGGGCATTACCCTTCAAGACCGAAAGCGAAACACTTGGATTCGACAAGAAACTGGTGTAAGCGACATCGTCAACGCTATCAGGATGGCAAAGCACAGGTGGGCAGGTCACATAGCATGGCTGTCAGATAATAGATGGACCATTAGAGCAACAGAGTGGACCCCAAGAGATTGGACCAGAAAACAGGGTCGTCCAAAAACAAGATGGAGGGATGATCTCACCAGACAGCTTGGACCTGTATGGTCGAGATTGGCTAAAGACAGACACCTGTGGGATCATTCCAGGGAAGGGTTCCTCCGCCAGGAGTGAATTTAGCCCTGATGATGATGAGGATGATGATTTCAAAAGATCTGTTCAGATTAAGTTGCAATATTGCTTCATTTTGTCGCTAAAGCTAATAAAATCTAGCTAAGCCATATATAAACAACAGACAACAGCACAAACAAAGATTGCAAGATATTTAAAGTGAATTTGGAAGAAAATATATCTTAATATGTTGGTCAAATTTGAAACCATAACTGAAATAGCGGCAATCATCTGACCTTACATGATCTCACCGCGAAAACAATCCGAACTCCACCAGCACCGAAGTTGCCAACTTTGTTTCAAAGTTCGCAGTTTGGTTAACAAACTGACAAATGTAATTAGCAAATTAGCAACGTAGTTTTGAATTTCCCAATGAACTTTGCAAGCGGCATGGCCAAAGTAAGCTGAAATACACTGTAAGTTGATTAGATTTTCAAAGTTTGACTTTCAAGTTTGTTTTTTACCAATTCTTGAAACATATTAACTGGTTTATTTTATTTGAAAAAATTAATAGTCAGACTTATATCTGCAGAATGAGCATCAGTATTTTTCATTAGCTCAGGGCATTTTGGTGTGAATTTTGCAATAGACTATCAATATTACCGATTGCTGATTTTGTCAAAAACTGAAAAATAGGCTTTGAGTGAATAGGATACATTGAAAGTCAACTTGAAAGAATGACACAAGTTGATAAAAAATGCAAAGTATAATAACTTACTCTGAGTCTGGTAACTTTGTTTTTCCAAACACCTTACATATAATCTCCAAAATGAACTTAGAAACTTCCCGACTTTTTTGCATTTCTGACAAGAGCAAACCATTAGGGAGCTAATTAGTTTGAGTAAAGAGTACCGCTCCTTTCCATTGCTGCCTAGTAGATAGGATACGATTGGCATGACAAGTGATTATCTAAAGCATGCAAAATAGACTTGAAAACTCATACTCATACTCAATCTTGTGCTTGTACTGTAGCAAAAGGTTACACAAATTCTGAGTTAAACAATTTTCATGCAATGAACTATATACATGTACCAGCAATCCACAGGCATAAGAACTCACTTATCTCACTTGCTCAGGACAGTGCAGGGGAATGTTAGCTTTTCTGACAACCTCAGGGGAACTACCTTCCTAGTTTTTAAATAATATTTTTTAGATGTTACATTTCATTTTCTATTTTCTTCTCATAGTACACATTTTTTATACTGTTCAATCAGGGGTGGAAATAACGGCCGGTCAACGGACAATGTCCGGCCTGATTGGGGCTTTGACCGGTCAAACGTTCGTCTTGCCGGTCATGTTGACCGGTCACATCCATAGTGATCCTTTCAAAACGTTAGAAATACAATAAAATAGCTGTTGTTTACTATGCACTATGACTTTAATAAATATCGCAAAGTTATCCTAGAGTTATCTTAAAGTTACCCGTGAAGCTATGCAGTAAAATTATCGCAAAGCGGCTACCGTAACGTTAGATCAACCGTAATTTCCCCTCGAAACTACCGTAAAGTTATAGCAAAGGTACCATAATGTTATTGTAAAGTTCCCGTAAAACTACCGTATAGTTATGAACGCTACTGTAAAGTTATCCTAAACGGTTACGGTTACTGTAACGTTATCGTAAAGTTCCCGTAAAACTACCGTATAGTTACGAAAGCTACCGTAAAATTGTCGCAAAGCGCCTACCGTAACGTTAGATTTCCCGTAACGTCCCCGTGAAACTACCGTAAAGTTATAGCAAAGGTACCGTAAAGTTATTGTAAAGTTCCCGTAAAACTACCGTATAGTTACGAAAGCTACTGTAAAATTGTCGCAAAGCGCCTACCGGTAACGTTAGATTTACCGTAACGTCCCCGTGAAACTACCGTAAAGTTATAGCAAAGGCACCGTAAAGTTATTGTAAAGTTCCCGTAAAACTACCGTATAGTTACGAAAGCTACCGTAAAATTGTCGCAAAGCGCCTACCGTAACGTTAGATTTACCGTAACGTCCCCGTGAAACTACCGTAAAGTTATAGCAAAGGATCCGTAACGTTATTGTAAAGTTCCCGTAAAACTACCGTATAGTTATGAAAGCTACTGCAAAGTTATCGTAAACGGTTGCGGTTACTGTAACGTTATTGTAAACGGTTAATACGGTTACTGTAACGTTATAGTTATGAAAAGCTACCGTACAGTTATCGCAAAGCTACTAAGCCGTTATCGTAAAGTTTCCGTAACGTTATATCATAAAGTTGCCGTAAACTACTGTAAAGTTATCGCAAAGCCATCGTAACGTTATCGTAAAGTGCTGGTAAAACAACCGTAAAGCTACGGTAAATGGCTATAGCAAAGCTACCACAAACGTTCACCGCTGAGTTAGCCATTGGTTTGGGGTGGGGGGGGGGGGGGGGGGGGGTCGTATTGTGTACTTGTGGAAAGTTAAATTCGTTATACTTGACCGGCCAGAAATGAGTATGACCGAGCTACAATTTATTTGGCCGGTGATCTTGACCGGTGGACGTCCCAAAATTATTTCCAGCCCTGTCAATGTATATTGGTTTAATTGTAAGAGCATCAAGACTTTGAATGATGCTCTAAATTAATAAATAATTATCATTACTACATTTTCATTTCTAAAAGGCATGTTTCTCTCAAAAGTATTTTCACTCCTCAAAATTTCAGTTATACTTATCGATTAATGCTCCTTTTGATAGACAATATGTATCCAATGTGGTAATAAATGAAGAGGGTACCTCCATGCACAGCAGGGTGCAGAGTCTTCACCCTTCCTCCCAGCATCTCGGGGGCACCAGTCACATCTGACACATCTCTAGTAAGAAAATAATTCTATTTTTAATTTATACATGTACTTATCCATAGATATTGTATTAATTCAAAGGCAATGAAACATTCTCCGTTGAAGCAAATACATGTACATCAAAACACTTTTTTTTGTCATTGAACATTTTTATCTTTTTAAGCATTTTTACAGTACCGCCCAGCCCAGAGAACACTTTAAAATTAATTTGTCTTTTTAAGCATTTTTACAGTGTAGCCCAAAAAAATGCATGCGCAAAAACTTCTTTTTGCATCCACAAAACCCCAACTTCTAGCAGCTACTTGCGGGATGCTTGCGCTAGAATCCTGGAAGCCACAAGAACTTCTTTGCGGTTTGAAGCTTAAAACTGCAAGAATTTCTTTACGGTTGCAACATTAACAAGACACAATATGCCGCTTTTAGTCGGACGGCACAGTCAAACTTTTGTTAGACACTTACGAAATACAAGAGACAAATGAGTAAAATAGTGTTGATGTTTTCTTTCTTAAGGCTTATGCACTAGTCAGTTTTTGTTATCAGTTTTAAAAAAATGAACGGCTAAGCTTAACAGTTCAAAAAGAATAAAAAATTCTCCAGCCATTTAAACGGCTATCTTTTTGCGGGTGACTTAATGTTATAGTTGATTTTTTTGCTTTCACTCTCTGATGCTGATTTGCTATAAATTATTGTAAATTAAAATGTTCTTTGTAAAGTATGGTAAAGTGTGTGTGTGTGTGTGTGTGTGTGTGTGTGTGTGTGTGTGTTGTTGTTATCAAAACCTTTTCAGTAACGTATAACAAAAATCATTTCATAAAACAAAAGAAGGAAAACAGAACAAATTCTTGGAAGCACAATGTCTGTATTCAGGTTTCTGGACAACTACAACAATCTGAAAGGGCTAAATTTGTTTTTCAGTAGCATACTTTTCCCTGCTTTCTTTAACCTCAATTATTATATTTAGTTTCATTTATGACTAATTTTAACAATTTTATTAGTACACATGAAGTTCAGAAAGAATTTTACCCACAAATTTTGCGTGACCAAATGCACTTGGGACTCAGGGCCGCTAGATCATCATTCCCTGGCCTTCATTTCATTTTCATTGTCCTTCAAATAAAGTGCTTGGTAAAGGTAAACAATTAGCGTGCAATTTACATAAAGAGTTTTGATTTTTAAACAGTAAAAAAACCTCAGGTTTTTATTTAGACTACAAGCAGTCTCTCTTCCCAGCTTAGTCCGTCGAGCGAGAAACAAAAAATAAACATTAGTGAGTGGATAATGGCCGCGCGAAACTGGGGGCATCAGACTAAGCCCAGGCGTTTGATTTATGAGTTGCTCTCACGACTCAAAAATCTGATTGGCTCCTGATCGAAGATCTGTCAACAAGCGGTAACACCACGGTGGCGAGTTGTCAACACTCGAGATCAATGTCATGGCTGACAAGCTCCAGGAATGTTTATCTCGATTTCCCAGATTTCAATCGTTGAAACCAGAGCAGATCGAAGCGCTTGAAGCTCTTATCGCAGGATGGGATGTCCTCGCTATTTTGCCAACTGGGTTCGGAAACAGCCTTATATATATATCAAGTGTTTTGCCAAGCAAAACTCTCTTCGAACCCAAAAGTGAGTGTTCTTGTGATTTTGCCGCTCAACAGCATCGTGGTCGAACAAGTCAATGAATTAACTGAACTTGGCCTTCCTGCCATCCATTTGAAGTAGAACTAACAGATTGCACGAAAGCCATCTCTGAAGGGAATTTGTTATAAAAGGTGACAGGCCTAGCACAAATCCTTCTCGTTGCTAAAAGCATTATTTATTTTTAGCCCAGCTTTAGAGTAAGTCTACCCCAAGTATGTGTCTGAGAGATTTTTCCATTCAGATCAAAAGAGTTGCAAGATCAGTACGTAGTATCCGCTTAAGTAGGAATTATTCACTGCTTAGGATCAGTTCATTTCTCAGATTTAATGTGAGTGCAAGTCTGCGGTTAGCATAACTTGCAATATGTTTCTTCATCACAACTAAAAGGTCTTATGCGATAGTAACGGTCTATATTGGAATAGTAGCATCTTGCAATTGTTTTTAGCTGTATTCTGCATTTAAGTCGAAGCTAGGCTGCAGTATGACCAATGTCAGAAGCATCGTGTCATTGCATCTGGTTTGAAATCATGATAGCTGTTTAGTAATTCTACAGATGCAAGTGGTTTCTTTTGTACACTCCTTAAGGTTCCTTTGCTGGTCTACCTCTAATGGCTTTTTTCGGAGTATCGTTCGAAGAACTCATCTCTTTTGCGGCATTTTACTCTCTTTGTATTAAAAGGGATTTGGTCTCGGGTGAGATCTCGCGCATTGCGATGACATGTAGTTCTCCGCGTTCGATCTGTATGGGCATTTACAATGGCTTGACTTCAACTCGCCATTGTAAACGCCCATACAGATCTCCCACTCATATTTTATCCTAACTACTTATAAGCTTTTTTTAAATTATAAATTACATCCACATGGAGGTTATGAGGTATTGTGGATTATGAAGTAACATTTTTAAATGTTCTTTATTTTACTTTATACCTGTTCAAAGAGATGAGATGTTTTAATCATTTCACTGTGACTGTTTCATTTGTTACTTAATAATTATGATTTTCATATTTTCACTTCAAAAACTCATTAATAATTCATGAGCATATCAGCCAATCACACGACGCAAATCGATCACGTGTATGAGCCTTTATACCTGGTAATCTACGGTCATTATGAAAAGCCTGGTGGCGGCTTTGATTTCAGTCACAGGGGAGTTCGGGGCTGAATGGGCAAACAATGCAATTATCGCTGAATTTTTAATGATAATGATTTTAAAATGACCGTGATATTTATATTAAGATCACACGTAATCTTTATATAAAGATTACCAGGTAAGGTAATTGCCTTGCCTTGATTTTCATATATTCATATTCATAATTATGTATTCACTATTATCAGGTATATTACGAACTCACAATTGATCTGTCTATCCATCTGGCTTGATAGCTCAGTGGATAGAGCATTGCACTGGTATTGCAAGGTCATGGGTTCGAATCCCGTTCAAGCCTGAATTTTTTTCAGGTTGCTTTTTCAACTGCTTAAGTTGAGAGCACACTGCAAGGATCATAAAATTTCACTCATGTTTATCCGCAGTTCAAATATATGATTTTCATATATTCTATTCATATGTATTATATATATTCACTATCATCGGGTATGTTACGAACTCAAAATTGACCATCCATCCATCTGGCTTGATAGCTCAGTGGACAGAGCATTGCACTGGTTTCGCATGGTCATGGGTTTGAATCCTGTTCAAGCCTGAATTTTTTTCAGGTTGCTTTTTTAACTGCTCAAGTTGAGAGCACACTGCAAGGATGACAAATGTCACTTAGTATGTTACAATTTTGTTTTCATGGGAAAAATACCTGATTTCCATTTTAGGATATTTATAGAACACCCACAAAATTCCCAAAGTTGGCAAAGTGAGACAAGTCCCAACCTGGGAATTCCATGACAGTGGCATGAAAGTGCTGATAGAACGTTTCCCTGTATAACCCGGTTTTAATATAATAATGAGTTCCGTAACATGCTAATGAGCTTCAAACATTCAAATGTGGTCATTTGCATTAAAATAACGAATTTAACTTAATCAAATCAAATCAAACGTTTTAGCATTTTTTCGCCCTTTGCAAATGTTGAAAACTACTGTACCGAGTCACAATGAACTGTGTGACAAACATCTAGTCTTTGTTTGTACTTTCCCTACACCATTACACTATGTTATAAACTAAAAGCATTGTTTTATCAAATGTTACATAAACCAAGTTTTCATCACAAATCACTGTGCATGCTATAGAATTAAAATCTGGGTGGATGGTAAAGAATCATACATCACTGCTAAAGTTCACCCATGTGCACTCAAGATTTTGATTTACTTGTTTGATTTAGTTGTTTCAGGGTTCGCAAAAGCGAAGCAAATGTGTAAACTTTTCAAAATGACAAAACGTGTGATATGCTTCAATGCAAATTGCAGTGGTGGTATTCAATATTTTAATACAAATCACCGCATTAGAATGTTAAAAGCTCATTAGTATGTTACAGAACCCATTATCATATCAAAACCGGGTTACAGGCAAACATTCTAATTTCTCACCATCCAAATTGTAATAAGATGCTGATTTCTGGCAAACGGGCATTTTTCATTATGCTCTTTCAGAAAATCTCAGAAAATCTCATCAAATCCCACAATTTCACTAATTTAGGTATTTGCAACATAACAAAGGGGTAGGGTGCCCATATTGTTAGGACTACACTTCTAGGTAGGGTGCCCATGTTGTTAGGAACACTTTCAAGTCATTAAAGTAAAAAAATTGTAGCTCATTATAGGTCATTATAATTAATTATAGCTGATTGTAGATCATTCCTTGCTCTAGTAACTACGACTGCAAATGGTGAATTATAAAGTATGCTTTAAGTGCCAGTTAGATCAAATTTTGGAATATTTCGAAAGGAAATTGTGTATTTACTTATCTCTCCAAACCATTTTTTAATCAGAGCACAGGAAGATTGCTTTTTCTGGCCTTACTTTTTGCATGTTCCAAAAGTTCCAAATGCGAAGAAAAATTAATCTCACAGAAGTGACATCACAGAGAGATGCGGGAACTTCAAATTTATAGTTTTGTGGGGAATTTACCCAAACTAAAACATGTTCATTTAGACTGTTTTTCCTTTTTTTAAATCATTAAGGTAAAAAATGCCAGGGTCTAGAAGTGTTGTGTATGGGTGTGAGAAAGATGTTGATAGAAATGCAGGAATTTTGCTACATAAGAATCCGTACTTCCAAGCAAGCTTAGCCAAGTGGTCGAAATTTGTATGGACTTTCCGCAAAGATTTTACGATTTTAAGCCATAATTATTAGGTAGATTTGTTGTCTGTTCAGACCATTTTGAAGAGCCCTCTTTCGAACAAAGCTTTACATGTAATTTCAAGGAAGGTCAACAAACTATTGCACCAGGTACAGTATCAACTTGGAAAAATTCCCAGAAAAGTGGATTTTATCAGTGAGAAGTCAATGGAAGGTAGGAGTTAGTTTTTTTTTGCAGTTTAGTTGTATTTCTGTTGAATATGACTCAACCTTTCGATGCTTTTCTAGAGTCAATTTCCAAATAATCATCTTTTTTTTTGCGTTAGTTAAAAGACAAAAAGCAAATCAATCCTACTGGTAATTTATTTAGATAAACAAGAGAACGATGGTAAACAGCAAGGGCTTGTAACTTGGTGTCAATTCAGCCATTTCCTTTCCACTTAAAATAAAAACCTCAGTACAACTAGGAAACTGTTTTAACAAATTCACATATTTTTATGGAGCCATTGTAAACAGAAAGGGAAAGATTTCCATATAACCCCATTATGTATACAAGTTATGCGATTTGCTGTTCAAGCAGCAGAGCATTAACAAGGAAGGGAACTTTTATTACCTGTTACAGTACACTCTACTTTAATAGAGATATTTCACTGAATGCCATTAAATCTTCTAAGGTGGTACAGTACTGTCCTAAAGGACTGAGCAAATAAAATTTAAACTTCAAACAAAATGCCTACCCCTGCCCTCTGCCATTCTGAAAAAACTGTTGTTACTATTGAAAAAAAAAACCTGATTTTTTTTCTATTAAAAATTAATGTAAATAGTCCTATCTTTCTTTGACTGAAGGGAGTAAATTTTTACGGAGTATTCAGGTTTGTCAAAAGTAGCCGGCTGCCGGTGAAAATCACCTTCTTTGTTATCTCGGCAGGCTACTCGACTGGGCTGTTCTTTATAAGAGATGGTCTTCTCCCCAACCTCGGCCGCCTACTCCAACAATACAGTCGGCTACTTCGAAACTTTATGACAACCCTGAGTATTATTTTGCAAGATTTTTTTTTTTTGCAGGAACTTATTTTTGTGGATTGAGGGCATTCCGCAAAAATTTCATGCTATGCACAGTATCCACCAAAACTAAGTGTGTCAGAAATAGGAACTGAAACCAAAAATTAGATTGACATACTTTTAGCTCTAAATCTTTGGCATATTATTGCAAGATTTTGATTGTTTTCACATCAGAATACTTCTTGCTTACATAAGTTTCTAGCGTGAATATGACAAAACAAATTGTTCTTTGAAATGTCCCATATTTCCCATACACGTACAAATATTCGTCAAAACACAGAGTGTACAAAATATGAGCTCCAGCTTCAAACTCTGCAGCAAATCGTCTAAATACTGCAATACCTGAATAGTTGTTTGTACATTTACATTAGAATACTTCTAGTTTGGTTAATTTTCTGGTGTAAATCGGCCATATCGATCCTGTAAATCCCTCTACATCTGCCAAACAAATGTAACTACACATGTAAATAACAGTGTTGTGTCTAAAATAGTCGAGTCTCTGGCTCTCTGTGATGTCACTTCAGGCCAGTGCAGCATGCTGCTGTAACAGCATGGGCTCACCCAGGCACACAGAAATTTAATGGCGGACACCTCAAATAATGTTTTCAGAGCATAATATTTTTCTGTTAACCGAGGTGAATGCAATTTTTTCCCCTCAATGAGTATTTTGGACTCCAATGGGTTATTCTTAGCCAAAAAATTTCAAAAAGAAAAAGGTCAATCTCATCAAACTGGCACTTTAATAATAAACACTTTATTACCCAACAGGAATGTCAGCAGAGCGAAGTTTGTTTGCTGTTCCTCCAGATGCAATCAATTTAAATCCCAGGTCATGAAGCTTTCTGCCAAACTCCACAAGCCCTTGTTTATTGGAGACACTCAGAATTGCTGAAGAAATTATAAAAAAGAACAGAATTACTAACAGAGTAAAATTAGCAAGCCTATGGTTATCTCCCCTCTTTGGGATTACAAAACAGGACTCATGCGCACTCATACATCTTTTTATAGACTGTACTGTAACAGTAATTAGAATAGAACATTTAATTACAGTCCAACCTCTACTAATGGGCCACATTATCTCTTTAATACAGCCATTTTTTTTGTCCCAGCCAACAATCCATACAATTTACATTTACTCTTATGAAATCTCCTTATACATTGTAATAGCCACCTCTTGGTGATGGCAACAACAAGCAAATTCCTATGGATTTACCACAGCTTAAAAATCCCAGAAAGAAAAATCGCAAGTTATTTTTATAAGTTGAAAGCTCCAAAATAACCTCTCCATAATGGCCACATAACCAACAACTGAAGAACTTTGTAAACAAAATTAATGAATGCTTTTAGTATAGTGCAAGATCATGAGACTAGATAAACATGTCGTGTCTGGTACCCGGTACTTGAACTACTGAAAAGTGTTTATAGCAAGGTCAAGATTGAAGCCATTAGATTAAAAACAGTCATGAAACAGCCCTTATTTCTTTTACTATTGCTATTAGATTGAGGTGGGTGGAGTGGGACTTATTTTTAGAACAAGATTTTTCAAGAGACGCTAGCGCAATAAAGTCATCTGGACACATTTTATGTGTCTATGACATGAAATAAATATTTTCCAATGTACCGTTTAAAACATAATTTGCATAATTTAGCGGTGTTTAACGTAAAAAAGAAGCTATACACAGCTTGAACTCATGGCATCTTTATTAAACCCAGTGCATTATTTATAGTGCATGAGCCAGGTTTGGGGGGGGGGGGTTGCCAGTACCACCTGGGGGGACAAAGGCTAACACTACTTTACCTGTAGTTAACAAAAATATGTGATAGCAATCTGTTACCCTCAGCTATGCCGAGATTTTAAAGGGGGAGGGGTGAGTAGTGAAATTTGGCAAATTTCTCAATTTTTTTACAATCACTTTAAAAATGTGTCAGTTTTTTGTTTTAAAGAGCCAGAAATTACTTGAAAATATTTTAATATGATAAAGAAAGTATTTTAACGCTGTGTTATGCAAAAATATGCCAGAGCGTGCACTAATGGCAGCATCCGCTGACCACCTGATAACATGCTTCTGTGGAAAGCCATGAGGTAAGAACTAATGAATTATTTGCAATTTTGTACTGTTATTGATGAGAAAAACAAGTCTAAAATATGTCTTTTAAAAGAATTTGCACTTTAGAAGAGAACTGTTGAGATGATATAACCAAAAATCACTTTATTTTACAGATAATTCTTCTCTGTTTTCACTGTAAGTTTTCAAGATGGCGGCTGGCTAAATATTTGTTTTTGACAGTTGAAAAGGTATGAGTTGCATAGCATATCTTTACTTATTTGTAATAAATTGGTGTCTTTGAAGTTATAAATGAAATAAGAGTACCATAAAAACTCTATCTGAAACACCAACAGCATGTAATATTTACAGAATATGCTATGATAGAATTATGGATAGAAACACTCGAAGGATTACAAATATTTTGCTTCATTTTGTAACAGTTTTTGATTGAGTCTACAATTGATGTAAGTTTGAGGTATCAAAAGTATTCAGGACTTGACGTCGTTGCTTTAAGGTTAGTTTTATTCAATTCTATGGCTTTGATACAATAATGAAGCCATGATGAAAACACATGTATAGACTCAAGACTTTTAAGCATCTTTTTTGCATCAAGAACTAAAACATGTTTTTATTAACTGTTTTCAGTCTTTATTGAACCTCTATGGCTAGCAACCCAGGCAACCATACTGTATCCTTCATTCGAAAACTGTTGCAACTGACTCGGACGATCATCTCATCAGCCCCCAAAGTTATGAATCATGGTTGACACTATTCGAGGCTGTAAAAATTCCTAAGTTTACACCTGTGCTAGATGTCGCACAAAATATGGAAGAGCACGAGGTCCCTTCAATATTTTACCATAGAAAATGTCGAAGTATATTCACCATGAAAAGAGACTTGGAAACAATAAAGAGAAAAAATCAGAACCCCCATGACGAAGAGGATGAAGATTTCAAACCAGCAGCAAAGAAAAGAAATGTAACAACACCAACACAAGTATACAGCGAACCGACAGTTGTATCATGTTAGTTTAAAACTTTCTTTTTAATCACGTATTGTCACACATTCTTTCATTTATTTGTCAAAGGTGTTTTCTCTCATTAGCATTTTCATTTACTTAGTCCAAATTCAACTTTGTAACTTAAAATTTCAAACAGCGAAGATTGTATTTTCTGCGAAAAAGTGAAGTACATCCGCTCAACCTCTTCTCGAGAGCCTTTAGTTAAGGCTGCTCAACTCAGAGTCGACAAGACGCTAAGAAAGAAAGCCCTTGCCAAATGTGACCAGAAGATTTTAGCTGTTTCCAGGAGGGATATAGTTGCTGCAGAAGTGCACTACCACCGATCATGTTAC